>SNQJ01S0045479.1:44301-88956 GCA_010110895.2 Picea sitchensis
TATTAGTTTAAAAAAAAAAATGTGGACAAGAAAGACATCATGGTTGAGGTAAGGGAGTGCTTACTAATGAGAATGTCATGTTTCAAACTTATCAAAAGATTAAGCAATAGTAAAACATGTTATTAGAATAAATCAATTAGATTAATAAAATGTGTTATATATATTTAAACTATAAATATGGCTCATGGAACTGGGTAGTTGTTTAGCTACCTTGTTATGGAAATAATGTGGCATCAAAAGTATAAGCCCATCACATCGAAATAAGGAAACCCACTTAATCCCCAATTAATGTCCTTAACCAAGAACCAAGATGAAAAAGTGACATTCAACCCAAGTCACCATAAGAGTGGGTCCCATAAGGAATTTTAATGGATTAAAAACATTACCAAAGTACATGGCATTGTGAGCAACACAATGATTGTAAACATAGAATTATGTAACCATTTCAAGATAGAATGTGGAATCTATTTCTTAGAGTATGGAATAGAGAACTCAAAGTGCACATTATAGTTAAAGTCCAACTTACATGTTTTAAGGTTAGGGTGATTGTATTGAAACAAATCTTGTAACCTATAAAATAAATGTTGATGTGGGAAACATTGCGTAAAGTATGACTTACGATTCATCCTCTACATTGTTAGTAAGCAGAGGGCCTTTAGTAAACTTGAGTTCGAATGGAAACATAGTCATAAGCATGGTTTGTATTGATAACGAGGGAGAATCTAACCTTAGTAATTCTAAGAGTGAAGGACACATCATTGTTACAAGAAAGATATTGACCACTTACAAGTTAGTAAGATGAGTGATAATTACCTTAGCTAATGATAGTTAACTAAGAAAAATGAATGAAAGAATGCTTTGAGAAAAAAGGGGGTATTCCTTTGGAAGGGTGTCACTTTTGCCCATAACTTTATTGGTAATAGAGATCACAATGGAGTGTTGTGGTTTATTATGCACAAGTCCCTTGTAAGAGAGGTGAATTTTCTAAATGGTAGCTCACATCTTGAAATGCATTAATTAGTTTAGCAACTGCTTGCTCACCAAGAAGGATGTTTCCCTATGAAGAAACTCTAATTGAAAAATAAAATAAAATATAGATGAGGAATGATGAAAACACTTTCCATCGTTAAACTTCTTTCATAGTGAGGGGAAATAAATTGAAAGTGATAGAGATGGACATGAAAAGAGTTATAGGTTGGATTTAGTAGGATTTATGTAGGTATATACGATATAATTGTGAGACATACAAAGTACAATTGCGAGAAGAGAATACCTTAAGGACAAGTGACTAAAGAGTTTGGAATGAACCCTTAGTAATTTATTCTTGGTATAGAAATGTTCACTAACTCATGTGTCAAAATGGTGCTCTTTATATATAGGTACATTGGTAATAATTAACTATGGATAGAAAGCATGATTTTCTCAACTATGATGAAGATAATCCTACTCAACTATTAACTTGGTCGAGATCTAAATTATATGACTTAAGAGGAAAGCGAGATCTAGGACAATGACCAAACGAACCATAAAGTGACGACATCACATGACAATCAATTAGCATTATCTTAGTCTATGCTCCTAAGCATGGTTCAAACTTTTGTGTGCCAATCTCATGAGTGATGGCATATGTATTGTCAAACTAGAGTAATAATCAAAGTCAATCATGATTGTTTATAATTATCAAGGTATCCAAGGTGGGATTGTATCTATGACATGATGAAATATGTATTGAATTCAATATAAGATTCACTTAACTAAATAACTGATGATAAGCTAAGGTTCTAACTGTCAATCAAACCAATAGACTATACTCTAAATACGAGGCTCCTATATGAAACTTAGGAAGAACAAATATATAAGAGAAACATGTACTTTCATTAATTTAATTACCAATGGTAATAAAATAGAGTCAAGACGTAGTAGGGTGCCTACTAAATAGGCGTAGTTACAATCAATCTATTAATACCCTCGATGTGTTTTAATCAAGTCATGGTCCAATGGGACCAATATAACACAAAGTTTGCTATCAGGAAAGACAAATAGAAGTTGTGTCATAAATTCTACTCATATTGTGAATGAGCATAACTTCGGGACAAAGTTTCTTGAAGGGTGGGTGAATGTAACGCCGCATATTTTGGCTTTAGGTAGTTAGAACTTTGATTTTTCTCATCTTAGTAATTCATTTCTTAACAACTATTTGGACTCAACCATATTGATATAGACATGTGACAAGTATACATTCTGACCTAGTTATGTGTTGCATACTATTATTTTAATTGTTATATGCTCATGATGATGATAACTCTTTGATTTGCTTAAACATGCAAATTAAGATGTGGAATTTAGGTACATGGATATTGATTCAAAGTTATGTTGAGAATGCATAATATATGTAAGACATGATAAAAATAAACATACATTTCTTAATTGAACGTCAATACAAATATGGATTCTTATATAAAATTATGATGTATATACATGGATATGAGTTATTGGTAAATTAACCTATAGGTTGATGAGCTATGTGATAGCCAAATGACTACAGTGATGAGGTAACATGGATGTCGTAGACATCAAGAAGAAACTGTATGCTATAAGTTATAATTATTATTTAATTTATGATTTGAAATATTGCTATGATCTGTGGTAAGTGTGGTTTTGACAGGATGCACAACTTGTCCAAAGTGGTTGTTTGATGGCGTGACTCTAAGAATGGTAGTTGCACAATAGAGATTGATGTAGGGTGTTGACCCTAGTTCTATAAGGAGGGGTGGAGGTATTTCCCACCATTTATCCTCTGAAACCTAAAGTCGTGGGAGGGATGTGTGAAGTCACGCTCCCCTAGACGTGTGATGGCGACTGCTAGTTTCCTGTTGAGGAAGCTTGGTCGAGATGTAAGGCACTTCCACTTACGGGTTCTATATGGAGTTAGGTCAATATAGTTGACTCTCCAACTTAGTCCAATCGAGGAAATGATAGGATGGAAGATGGAAGTAAGTTCGGAAGGAAGGATGCTTCGATGTTAGTTGAAAACACTGATTGGAGATTAGAGATGCCACTATTGTTTACTCACTTGGTTCTTACCATGCTTAAAACCCTCTTTTTATTTCCTATTGGTATTTTAAATATGATAACGAGTTATTGATGAATTGGTGTAATTGTGTTCGTTAAGATTATTAAATGATGCATTACTTGATCTGTTGTCCTACATGTATTGGTGTGATCATATAGGAACTATGCACTAGAGGAAATGGTTGTTTATCGTTAGTAGATGCATGAGATATGTGTTCGCTAGCTACGCACACATACCCTACACATGTACAATAGTACAATTAATTAATGTATTAATTATTAAAGTAGATTATTAACTATTTAATTGAAAGTTTATTGATTATGTAAATTATATTGCATACAAAATATCTAGAAGCATTAAATACCTTCTTTGACTTTGATTGATGTTTGGCATGATGAATTAAATGAGCATGGTGGGTTGTCATGTACATTTTGGGGAAAATTGTCAAATTGCATTTATTAGCTAGCATGAGAAGAAAGACTTTGCATTTTATTTATTGTTGTTTAATGCAAGTAATTTATATTTTAGTTTTATTTTAATATTTTCCCAAAAATCTAGATAAGGGAGGCTGATGGATAATAATGAGGGTGGTTGAGGAGACTTGGGGAAGGATGTATGAAAACTTGATAAATAGGGAGAAGAAGTAGTGACGAGGGGATGGAGGAGGTTTTGAGCATGATGAGAGGTTGTGAAATATTTAGAAGATGTATTTCTTATGATGGTTTTCTTTGAGCATTTGTACTTTGTTGTTCTTGGAGTCACAGGCACGAAGGGCCAAGAAACCAAAAGGTTTCTTGGAGCTAGGAAGCCGGCTAGGCTCCTAGTTGGCGGGGAGGATTCCATTGTTTCACTTTGGGCAAGTGGGAAAAGAATGGTTGGAAGCATCTTCCTACTACTAGAAAAGATACATTGCAATTGATGAGCTTCAACAGACCATGGAGGAGGTATTTTCATTGGTATTTTGTTGTAATTTTGTTTTAAGTTTTAAATCTTAGACTTAACATATTACTTATTTCATCATGTTATTTATAGTTATCATTGAGCAAATGTAAAAGTGTTGTGGAAATGAAAATCAATGAAATTATGTGAAATCAAAGTTGTTAAGGCATATGTATTCAATGAATGATTAATTGCCTAACATCCTAGATGGGTGTTGGTAACCATACCAACATGATGGCTATACGATCCATGGGTGAGCCCGTGCCCAAGGTAACAGACCAAAATAACTGGAAACCACTTGACATGCACGAAAATTTCCCTATGCAACCCTAGCCTAGAGGGTTAAGGGTTGGCAGAGTATATTTTCACATAAGGAACGGGGCTAATTTGAGTGAGACTTCGAGGCCGAAGGCATACGGCCAAGGGGTTGTGGTGCTTGTGGATGGGAGGTAATCCCTTTTCAAGGCCGAAATAAGAAAACAAGGCTCTTAATTTAACTCGATAACCATGAAGACAATCAACATGCCATGATTTTAAACAAAACCCTTTGACCAACATGCAGTGGTAATAAAGAACTATTGCCCAGAAAGACTAACATTCCAATGAACTTAAACTGAATCATCTATTTTTCATTCAAATCCAAAATTCCACACAGTTGCAGCACTCAGGACAACACAAACCCACACAATTCAGCCAGAATCATTTCATAACCAGAGTGACGTCAAGAATGGACAAAAGAGACATACCTGTTAATCAAAATCCTTAAGATGAGAAGTGGTTGAGCGGTTTCACCCTGCTAGAAATCTGGACCGTGAACACAACTGCAAGATCAAACATCAATTCGACTAGTGTGGAAGCCAACGAGAAGGGTAAAGGGGACGTGCAATAAATGCACGTTGCCTCCACCCATCTTTCATTTACTCCGCAGTACATGCCAACGAGCCTCCCATTAATCACCATTAAACAACCGAGGCATCGATAGCATCAATACATTTAAACCATAACATAATCCAAATCCACATAGTAATTCAACCATTTTCATTCACTTTGCCAAATGCGCCACCCCTGTTTACATTCCCAATATGACTCAAATACATCGCTCAACCACTACACAATCTAAACAATCATGTATAGCATCATCAACATTTAACCGAAACATAGCATAATCACCATAAAAATGCAAGCCATCTTTCCATGAGTCACCAACGTTATAACGTATGTAAGTCAGCCACTGATTCCATTGATCCATACATAACCATTGCATTGTTACCTTGCCAAAGTGCATCACCAAAATTTTCACCATATGCATATATAAAAATGTAATTAAACACTTTTATAGTGTTTCCCTTGTAACTAGAGCTAACAATAGACAACAAATATTTATGCATGTGGTATTGCAGGACTAGGTTCCTTTGTACTCGCTGTGATGCCTTTCCTTCTTTAAAAATGTCGTTACTATAACTTTACTAATATGTTGTTATGCAGGTGCAGTGGGACAATCAACATTAATGAATAGCAGGCTATAGTCGCATGAAGGGATATCATCACAAAAACTCTACTCATATCGATAACAACGATATTCTCGTCAGCCATGTAAACCTTTGTAGCACATCATCATAATCTTGAAAATGAACAAATCTGATCTTCAAAAACAAGGGGGGTCCCACCTACTAGCATTATTTAGTCTTATATAATAATGGCTTTAGCAACAATTTGCGGGCTAAACTACGTTGACGTTTTCAATCGTCAACAAACTGGCGACTCCACAGGGAAATTTGCTTTCAGCAGATTAGAGCTCAGAACTCATGGTTTCACTGACCAAGAATAGTCATCTCAAGAATACTTAACTTGAATGATTATGAAACAGGGGGAAGTGATCGAATTTAATAAAAGATGTATGGGAATGGGAATGACTCTTAAAAATGTTAGGTAGGAGGGGTTTTACCGCTGTATGCATAATCATTTGCTTGTAATATGCTCTCAACTTGAAATTGGGGGACTTAGAGATTTTCTCTTAAGATCTCGACGGATGAAGAAATGGCAAGAAGAAGTGGGAAACCACCAACTCTTTATATGACATCAGTGAAAAATGAAACAACAATTTCTAAGGGTCCTTTAGAGATGACCTCGTAACAACTGCATAAGCTTGATTGTTATAGACTAACAATGCTTGCAGGAGTGTTACTGTGGCAACATGATCCAAAATCCTAATTCGAGCACTCTAAAAGATGATAAAGACCAAAATCCAACAGAATTAATAATGCAGAAATCAAAACAACAACAATAGAGATAACACCATTCAGAAAGAAAAAAATAAAATTCAGTCCAGAAAGTAGAAATCAAAGGCTGTAAATTAGGAGAGAGCACAAAATTGGGAAGCAGAACTAAACTACTAGAATACAGAAGAATATCATTAGCAAAATATTTTCATGCTGGCCCCTCACAATATTTCAAATGAGGACTGCTAATGGTATGGGAGTACCATTGTCTCTGTAACATTTGAAAAGTAATCTGGGAATGGCCTAACATTTGAAAACCTAATGTAACGATCAGCCCTTTGACAGATACGATTAAATCATCAAGATAAGCTTGGAGACATACTGATTTATCGAAAGTTATGTGTATAGGCCTTCTCAAGGCGATACTTGTATCAAATAAGCCAGAGGGCAGGCAATTATAAGACATAGTATCATGATTAGTAGTAAGAGTGGTTTTGTGACAATTTTCCCCTTCCACCTTGATTTTATTGTAACCAAAGAAACTGTCAAGTAGGGGTTCCAAATATAACTCTACGATCTGTTGCTGAAACATTTCCATATTGAGAGGAGGGAAAGGATTTCTTGTAATTTATTACCTAAAAGTTCAAAGACTAGTGCAAGTCCTAAAATTATCAGAGATCTTTGAAGCAGGCTCCCACCTTGAAAATCCATCATGGTGGTATGGAAAAAATATTTCGGTCCTTAAGAAATCCCCCACCTCCCTTCGAAAGGTTGCTTTTAGCGCAGAGTTAACGCGTTTCTATTTTTGCCTAGCTATTTTCATAGTACGTTGAACAAAACTTGGATCAAAACCACAAAGATCCACATTAAACCAAGCAAAAACCTTTTGAACAACAGACTTCATCCCTTCTTCCTATTCTTCTTTGTTGCCTCCAACACTCAAGGAAAACGAACTCTCGAGAGGATTCAAGCCTTCAATAATATTTTTATTCTCTATAGACGCAATCTCCTCAAGCTTGAGAGGTTCATTTTGAATGACAACATAACTGCTTTCATTGTTAGGGATGACCTTCCAGGGTTCTTCGTTCTCCAAAATGTATGAACGATGTAGATATTGAAAAGCACAATCAGGCCAGTGAGGAAAGAGCTGCTGAGTAGGAGAGGCTGTGAAAACAACTAATCGATCAGCTATAGAATTCAACTCCTTCCTAACCTGAGTGATGTTAAAGGATAGGAGATTTGAGACAAGTGCCTATACAACTTGGGAATATTGATCCATTAGATTGTTTCTAGGAGAGCATGTCTTACGTATCAAATTCACCAAAAGCTCAGAATTTTTGAAAACTGAAAGGTGACCACAACCAATATTAAGGGCATTCTCGATGCCTAACAATAAAGATTTGAATTTAGCGGCATCGTTTGAGCAAGAAAAATCCAACCCATGTGACAGATTATGAATCTTTCCTACAGGGAGACCAAGATAATACTAGCCCCGTTACCCTTATTAGAATGCGAACCATGAAAATGCATATGCCACAATTCGTCCTCTAAATCAATTCTTTCCAAAGGAATATCATCCTCTTCGGCGAATATGGAATACACTCCTATGTCTTCTTTGATATAGTTTAGTCTAGGTTGCAAAACGTTCTCTATGTAGGGTGAGATTCTTCCTTCTCTAAGGACTATGATATTCTTTCCGTTCTAAGGGATGGATAAATGTGTCCTGCTGAGCGAGAGGTATCCACCTGTTAGGTCTTTCCAATCTCTCCCCAAGATAATTGAGTAATTGCTTACATGCATATCAATCACCTGAATGTTAAGTGTTGTCCTTATCTTAGGATGAGCGCATAAAACCAAGATTACATCTTTAATCTCGCCTATGGTTGTTTGTTGTAGACTATTATAGGAGAGCATGCTTCTGGCATTTTCATTTGTACAAGACAAGCCTAGTTCTTCCATAATAATCTTCGACATCACACTTGGGCCCGAACCGCCATCAATGAGGAAACAATGGGCAATTTTATCCATGATTTTTACATAAATAAAGAAAGGAGGGTTTTTTACAGGGTATCTAAAATTATGTACACCTACTTTATTTACAGAAGAATCCTCTGCGTCTACTTCTTCGGAAAGACTAATTACAATGGAAGCTTTTCCTTCCATGAATTTTTTCAGATGCATTTGTTGTTCAGGGATGACAACCATGTCTAAGAGGGTTGCATCTGCCTTAATGTTGGCCAATTGATTCAGGATATTGTATTTGGAAGAGGGGAGAGAGGGAGTGATTCTTTGACTCTCAGGAATTTCAGGAGCTTGGGGTGCAGCCGCAGTTGAGGATGAGCTTGGGCTAGAAGAATTGCGAGGAGGGTCAAATTTGCCCTTTGGGGCATAGGCTTTGTTTCTAGTGTTGATGACCATGACATCTTCTGGCTCGACAAAATCTAGGACAACGATGGTGGATTCTGGTCATTTACCAAAGATCTTGTCTCTGACACTCTTCCTTACCTCACACATGGTTTCTTCACGGTGTTCCTCGCAAAAGTTACACCAACTCTGAGACAGGATAGCCTTCAATTGGAAATTATTTTCAATCGGACTTCTAAAAGGAGGGGTGGAAGAGGATGAAGCTCCAATGTTGAGAGGGTTGACAATACCTTTCCTCTCAAAAGCTATGATTCAGTTGTTCATATCTTGTACCAGCTGTAAGAGAGCGGACATATCCGTCTGTCTAACTGATTCACCTTGGGGTAAACCAGTTCATTCAAATTGTTCCTCATACTCTGAGCAAGTGTGCAGAGTAGAACCAAGATTATCAATAGCTTTTTCTTCAAGTTGGTGATGGTAAGGAGAAGGCAATGCATTGTAATAATACATGAAGGCGGCCTAGTTCTGAGGGAGGATAAGTTCGGGGATTTGATTATACAACTTGGTGAAGAACAAGTTGAAAGACCTGATGGTCTCACCATATTTGTAAGTCATGTTATTATACTCCCTTAACTTGTCAGAAAAACTTTTAGTATACCCATAAGTGGATTGGAACCAATAAATTAACTCCTCCCAAGTAGACAGGATCTTAGGAGGAAGGTCAAAAAAGTCGGTCGCAGCCTTTCCCTCCAAGGAATTGACGAACAATCACATGCAAGTTTCATTGTCGTTAGCCCCTATATTGTGACAAGCATTCGAAAATGCCACTAGATGTTCGTTAGTACTGATAGTGTTATTTCCCGAAAACTTAGGCAAATTCTCTTTAAAATTCGGAAGCGGGCGAGTAGCAGGTGCAAGGTTAAGAGGAGAGGACACATGGCATGGTGTGGTTGTGGCATCTTCTTCGAACTGAAAAAGACCATATTTTTTAATGACTTTGGTGGGGTTTGTAGTAGATTAGACCGGGATATGGTGGTTGTACAAGCTACCAATCACCGACGATGATGAATATTGGGAAGATGGAGCACTTCCAGTGCCACCAGAGCCACCACTAGATGCCATTTCATGGATGGTAGATGAGGGAGAGAAAGACTAGTTGGATGAATCAGACAAAGTCCTCCTTAGAGCACTTTTTTGGGCAGATAACACAACGTTCCTCCTTCCTATCTCAGCAATAGGATTGATTTTAGGTGACAAGCCTCTTCTTCTTCTAGAAGCATGCGAATCTAAGGACATGAAAGAAAGGCCAAAACCGAAGAAACGAAAGGTTATTGCTGATTTCTGGGATGCCTACAAAAGGTTATTGTTGATTCAAAGAGAAAAACTTAGCATGCTTTGTGCTTGAGGGGCTTGGAAGGGAGGCCTTTCAGGCCTCAGTTGGACTATCCCCTGTCCAATCCAATTAAAGAATCCAACATGGAACAATTGACCTGGCTCTTTAGAATCAACATCAAAATGAATTGAGAACCTAGACCTCCTTGGTCCTCGGTTCCAGTTACCTCTACCTCTGTTTTCTCGGCCATGGCTTCCCCTACTGAAAAAAAAATCATCCTGCATATGTTAACAATTAACAAATAGTCTTTTAAATAACCATGCATGACAACTCCTTAAAAATATGAAATAGATTTGGCTTGGAATGTATCAGGCTCATGCAATCCAATCCATACAAATTGTTTTAATGTCAATCATTGAGCAAGGGGGTGGAAAAATGCTTAGAGATACATGAGGGGTTGTAATTAGCGAAAAGATGATATAATGAAAGGGAAGAAATATGGTCACTTCTCAATGATAACAACAATCAACTGTATCAACCAATAAAACTCAATGCAATTCACACAAAATTATGCCACTTTTATCCAATCTAACAAATAATTTTCCTTAGCTGTGATTGATATCAGAATAGGGGGCGAACAAAATGAATATGTGATATGTGAGGGGTTTATAATTAGCGGAAAATGAGATAATGAAAGGGGAAAAAAGCAGTTACTTTTCATGAGATCAATCAAGCAGTCCATAACATATATTGTAGTAAGAAAATATGCATCAACCAATAGTTAGATGACTTGAGTAATAATTCCTGTGTAGTGTTTTAATTTCATCGACCATTAATATCCAACACAACATCATTTCAAAACAGAAGTACTTCACATAATTTGTAAGATGTTCTGTTCCTTTTATTCATACATTCTGCATGTTATAACAGTCAACAATAACACTCATTCCCAATCTGTAATCACTTATATCCACCACTGCTACATCCAATCTATATTTAAAAGTCATATTTCCGAAATAATAATGAAGTTACTACTTCTACAATAGAGTTGATCAAGGTCTGTAACGATATTCGTTCCCACATGTATATGTAAAAAAAATAATCAAGATACCAAAACCTCACATGCCACGATTGGAATGATAATTGACTATACAACCAAACAACCATTATTGAGCAAACTTCAATGGCGATGTAACCATGCCATTGTAAAACAAAACACTCAAGGTGGATTAAAAACCAAACCAAATAATCAACACACATGTCATCAATAATGACCAATTTGCAATTAATAATGCGGGGTGTGTAACTGAGGAAAATTCATGATGCAACTATTCCATAACACACAACAACAATCGACCACAATAGAAATCAATAAATCGTGCCGAGCCATTGATTTATCCAATTGTGGTCGACCAAGTTGCATGCACTCAGGCTTAATCAACCGACAACAAAAGATGCAATATACTCAGTCCAATAATTCATTTGAAAAAACCCTATACAGAACGCGACCGACGCGAGCAATCCCCAAAAACGTAACCAATACCGGCCACCAACCAAAACATCAAAAGTGTGAATCTTAGTGACTGTATACCAACTAACAAATGCCACTATGGTGGAGGAACAACCAACCGAACCATCCATGGTAGCTTATACATAACCAGTCACCCAATTGACACAGGGTAGAGGCCCTTCTGTTAAAAAAACATCGAAATACCTAGCATAAGGCGGGTGACTGTGACCTTAAGTAGCAATGTAAGGTTAATGCTAATATCACAAAGGCAATGATTGGTAACCATGCCAACATGATGTCTATACGACCCATGGGTGAGCCCATGCCCAAGGTGACAGACCAAAATAACTGGAAACCACTTGATAGGCATGGAAGTTTCCCTATGCAACCCTAGCCTGGAGGGTTAAGGGTTGGCATAGTAGATTTTCACAGAAGAAACGGGGCTAATTTAAGTGAGACTTTGAGGCTGAAGGCATACGCCCAAGGGGCTATGGTGCTTGTGGAAGGGAGACAATCCCTTTGCAAGGCCTAAATAAGAAAATGAGGCTCTTAATTTAACCCAATAACCGCGAAGACAATTACCATGCCATGATTTTAAACAAAACCCTTCGACCAACACGTAGTGGTAATAAAGAACTATTGCTCAGGAAGACTAACATTCCAACGAACTTAAATTGAACCATCTATTTTTCATTCAAATCCAAAATTCCACATAGTTGTAGCATTCAGGACAACACAAAACCACACAACTAAGCCATAATCATTTCATAACCAGAGTGACGTCAAGAATGGCCAAAAGAGACATACATGTTGATCGAAATCCTTAAGACCAGAAGTGGCCGAGCGGTTTCACCCTGCTAGAAATCTGGAGCGTGAACACAACTGCAAGATCAAACATCAGTCCGACTAGTGTGGCGGCCAACAGGAAGGGTATTGCACGTCGCCTCCACCCATCTTTGATTTACTCCGCATTACATGCCAAGGAGCCTCCCATTAATCACAATTAAACAACTGAGGCATCAATAGTATCAATACATTTAAACCATAACATAATCCAAATCCACATAGTAATTCAACCATTTGCATTCACTTTTCCAAATGCACCACCCCTGTTTACATTCCCGATATAACTCAAATACATCGCTTAACCACTACAAAATCTAAACAATCATGTATAGCATCGTCAACATTTAACCGAAACATAGCATAATCACCATAAAAATGCAAGCCATCTTTCCATGAGTCACCAACGTTATAATGTATGTATGTCAACCACCGATTCCATTGATCGATGCATAACCATTGCATTGTTACCTTGCCAAAGTGCGCCACCAAAATTTTCACCATATGCATATATAAAAATGTAATTAAACACTTTTATAGCGTTTTCCTTGTAACTAGAGCTAACAATAGACACCAAATATTTATGCATGTGGTATTGCAGGACTAGGTTCCTTTGTACTCGGTGTGATGCCTTGCCTTCTTTAAAAATGTCGTTAATGTAACTTTACTAATATGTTGTTATGCAGGTGCAGTGGCACAGTCACCATTAATGAATAGCAGACTATAGTTGCATGAAGGGATATCATCACAAAAACTCTACTCATATCAATAACAATGATATTCTTGTCAGCCATGTAAACCTTTGTAGCACATCATCATAATATTGAAAATGAACAGATATGATCTTCAAAAACAAGGGGGGTCCCACCTACTAGCATTATTTAGTCTTATATAATAATGGATTTAGCAACAAGTTGCGGGCGAAACTACGTTGACGTTTTCAATTGTCAACATCTTTGAAGTTACATCAATTCAAATTCAAGAGAAGTTATATGCTTCTTCTATTGCAATAAAATCCCCATGAAATCTTCCTTAAAGGTGCTCAAATTTGGTCCCTTCTCCTTGAAATTTCCTTGGAGCGAGAGAATTACATTTCCATGTCTATCTAAGGTTTCTTTATTGCACTTTAAATCCCGTCTAGTATCCTGTAACTCTTTATAATCCATGAAATTTGTCCTCCAAACTCAAAACAAAATTGAGAGGCAAGGGAGAACCTAGAGCTTAAAAGCAAGAAGTTGCTAGGAAGACCCCAGGGAAAAAAAGAGATACTTTTCAGTCAAGAACAATTTCAAGCTGATAATCTAATACATGAACCAAAAAGCCCCATCCCAAAAAATATAAGAAGGGAGCCCGTAGAAAAACCACTAGAGAAGAAACTATCTGTAAAAAACTAAAAGCATGGCCTTAAGATAGGAGAAATCAAACCTAGAGTCCAAAGGAAAGAAGCCCATGCCAAAGATTCCAAGACACAATTCCACACCGCCACTTGGTCAACAAAGAATTCCAGAACAAGAGCTACCTACAAACTCAAAGAAGTCATCTCTAAGAACTAGATAAAACACTACGAAAACCTTATTGCAGAGTCCCAAGGGCCTAAGAAGTGTACCCAAGACTCCCCACAATATTTTGAAATTCCAAGACCCAACATAACCGAGAGCCTCCAAGACTATTGACATTGAAATGTAGGGTCAGAACCATTAATATCCCAAATTGATTCCCCTAATCAACTTCTCATAATTCAAGAGTATGTGCCATTGATAAGCATTGCATGCAAGTGGTAATGGAGTGTCCTCTTATAATTTAAAATCACAAACCATTAAATTGGCCACATGCTAATATAAATGCATGACAAGTGACTTGTCCTTCATGAGTTAGGGTATGGGTTGATAATTTTCAATGTTGTTAAGGGTTAGATACCCCTCCTTTTTCAAAGTGGCAATATTTGCTAGGCAATGTGCCTCTTTATTATTTTCCCTTTTGACATGGTAAAAAATGATCTTTGAAAATGTGAGGTGAGTTTACCTTATTCTTTCAATCATAGTAGCAAGAATGACATCAATAAGAGTGGTTCCCTAGACCATATGCCTGATAATAATTAGAGAGTCTCCTAAAACAATTATATTATGTAAATTTAAAGATTTAGCGATGATCAAACCTTACAATAGGGAATACAATTTTGCTAGATTTTTAGAAAACATGCCATGAATCCATCAAAAGGTATTGACTTGAAGTCCTTTTGATCTACTCTCCAAGCCTTAAAATCTTCATGGTTCATACGACACTACCAACTTGACCTTGTAGAGAAACACCTTTCACTAATTTTGGATTGAGAGTAAGAGATATGGAACTACTCAAGCCAAATCTCTTCATATTTTTCCATCAATTGAGGAGAGGAAAGAAGAAAAACTTTAGAATTTATGTGTTCAACCAAAAGAACAATGGATCTAATTGCCACCAAATCTGGCTTGGTTGATTCCTGATGGAAGATCGCCCAGTTCCTTGCTAGCCACAATTTCTAGCAAATATATTTGGGCAAAGCAAACCACACTCATCTTATAAGAAGTTTGTTTTGAAAGGATCCCATGTATAAGATGCACCATTTGTCAAATGATCCTTTCTAATTATTTGGCTTATGATATCTATTCTCCAACCCCTGAATTACCTACTACCATACTTGATTTGCAAAAATTTACTCCATGAAAAGGGGATGAGTTGTTTTGATATTGTCCATGAAAATAACACATCTTGATGGACCTTGTATCCACCTCTTCAACATATTTTCAAATGTTAGTACCTTCCCATGTACCAAGGTCCAACAAAAGATGTTTATTTTTGGAATACCATTCGAATGCCATATTTTTCCTCAAATTGAAGATTTAGGAGGAAGAGGTAGATCATCCAATTGATGAACATAACATTTTTTGACAGAGTAATTAGACGTGCCCCAACTTCTTTTGTCTAGGGAAGTCAAGGTTGATGGAGCACAACCTTTGAGGTAAGCTTGAAGCTGCTTAACTGCAAAGGATAGGCATGATGGGGGGGCTACCAAATTCCAGTCGGTCCACCAACCCATGTTGGAAAAAGAGGAGATGTCATGCAGAGTGTGTTTACCTTGTGTATCCAACCAATATTTCAGAGGGTGAATCTCTTGAATCGAACTTAATGGATGATTCCCAATAATGTTGTCATTACACAATTCAATTTTCCACCCATTCTTACAGACCCAAGAGAGATTTGGTTTTAATAAAGGAATGGAATATTTCAACAACTTCCATGCTGGTGACCCTTCCCTTGTTGTGGGAGCTACCTCTAAACATCATTTCCTCGTACCCAAGAAATATTTATTATGTAGGATTTTTTTCCACCAATCATATTTCCCTATGATCAAATTCCAAAGAATCTTGGATCCCATTGCAAGATTAATCAATATAGGGTATTTTATTCCAATGATGTCATGCACCTTGGGTGTTCTAACTGTAATCCAATTAACCAAATGAAATCGCTTGTTGTTTGATTTCCCCCTTTTCCAGAGAAATATCCTTATTTATTGCACTATTTGCTACTTAAGTCCCATGGGAGTTGAGAGGGATGAATATTAAAAAACAAGCAATGTTGATAAAACAAATTTGATAAGAACCAAATGCCTTGCAGGATTAATCCAATGTACTCCCCATAGGAAAAATTTGGCTTTGATGTACTAATAACCCAGTGCCACAAATGAGAAGAGGAAGAATGCAGACATATGGGCATGCCTAAATATTTAAAAGAGGACCAAGCTTCATTATGTGGAAGCTGAAAAATACTTGATATGACATTGAGAAGGGTTTTACTCACATTCCAAGTATACGTCTGATAGTTGTTGTGATTAATCAATCCTCTAGAGACTTGAGTGTAAAGGTCCAATATTTTTTGAAATCTCCATGCCATGATGGTGGAAGGCCCTCTCAACAAGAGTGTGTCATCAACAAACTGAGAATGATTGATACTGTTGACACCTTACTATTTTTATTCCTAGGATATTCCCACTGTCTCATCTAGATTCCAATAGCCTACTGAGCGATTTTCCCATTATAATATACAAGAGAGGAGATAGGGGACAACCTTGTCTTAGACCTCTACTTGATTTAAAGAATCCTGATGAGTTCCCATTGACTAATGGATACTTATAGGGATTACTTATATAAGAAAGGACCCATTTGATGAATTCAGAGCATAAACCAACTTTTCAGAGAGCATCAAAAAGGAAAGAATGCTTGATGTTGTCAAACACATTAGCCATATCTAACTTGATAAAAATGGCTTTGTCACATTTCAATTTGCTAGAGTGGATCGCCTCTTGCACCAAAATTATATTATCCATGATTTGTATTTTTTCCATGAACCCTCCTCGATTTTCTGATATTATTTTTGGGAGCATAAGTTTTAGCCTATTGGCTATAATCTTTGACATGATTTTATAGAGGTGCTACATAAGGAGATGGGACAAAATCTTGAGAAGGAGGAGGTATTCTCTTCTTTTGGAATAAGAGCAAGAGAAGCAAAATTTGTTGCTCCCCCAATCCTAGAAGACTTGTGTACATATTTGATCATCTGAGTAAAGATCAAATTTAATAATGTTCCAACAACCTCTATAAAAATGAATAGTGAACCCATCTAGACTAGGGGACTTATCCCAAGCAAGCTCCCAAATTGCCTTTTTTTTATTATCTTGTGCTTAGATATTTCTTGAATAAGATTGAAATTTTCATCAGGGGAAACTAAAGAGGAGATGTTGTTCAACAAGACTGTTGAGTCTTCTGGATCAGCTCCACCCTTTTCAGAGTATAGATCAATAAAATGAGACAACACTGCTTCCTTAATCTCATCATAGGAGGAGATTGGTTCCCCACTTGGAGTGATAATATCGACATTGTTTTTCCAAAGCCAACCTTAGCTTCCTTATGAAAGAAGTCGATATTACTATCTCCAGTTGTTAACTATAAACTCTGAGACTTTAATCTCCAAATTACTTCCTCAAGTTGCAGGGCATTCTGATATTTGTGAAAGCTTTTTTTCTCTTCATTTAACAAGTCAACTACGACCTCTTCCTGTTCTAGCCTTCCATGAATCTTATCTAACTTCTCCTTGCATTCATGAATCTCTCTTTTTGATGACAAATAAGAGGTTTTGGCCCATTCCTTAAGAGCATTCTTTGTACCTTTTAATTTATGTTCCCAAATGTAAATAGGTGATCCAATTATCCATCCACTCCATGATCTAGATATGATATCCATGGCAGATTCATTATGCAACCATAAAGGATTAAACTGAAAAGGGGTGGGCCCATAGTTAGAAATTTCTATGAGCTAAAGTGAGATGGGTCTATGATTGAAAGTATCCCACAATATGATTCTAGAGGAGGTCGAATAGGATCTCTCAAGAAAGGAACTTTTAACTAAGAATCTATCTAGGAAAACAGTGATAGGACCTAGACTTGACCTCTTGTTGGATGATGTAAATCTACCCTTGGAGGGTTTTAGGTCAACCAAATGCCCAAAAGAAATCGATCCTCCATATGGTCCCTTAATGGATCTCTAACAATACTTACCCCTCTTTTTTACTTTTGACAAAAAGTGGTATTGAAATCACCTACTACAATACACTGACCCCGATACTCAGGCCTCTCAATGCTATAAGAGAATCCCAACAAGTGGATTTTTTAGAATATACAAATGGCATGTACACATTAATTATATTAAATACCTCACTAACATGTAGATGCATGACATTTTTCATCAAGCAATGTTAAGTTTGTTGGCAAAATTTTAAATGCATGCTAGAACTATTCCAAAGTGTGCAGAGACCCCCATAGGCCCATCTTGCACTAACTACTTGTCCTTCACTATATTTCTAAAACTTTTTACATTTGATTAGGGCTTCTTCAACCTCTAATTTAGTCTCCTAGAGTAGGATTACTAAGGGATTTTCTATCTTTCTTAAATCCATTACTGATTCTACTTTGTTCTTTCCACCCATACCCCTACAATTCCAAGAGACAATTTTCATCAATTATTTTCATTTTTGTGGTTCCTTCCCTGAGGTGCATTAGAACCACTTTGTTTTCTTGAGCCTCTCATGTTTTTAAGGGTGATTTGATGACCAATATGTTGATGTTTCAGCATTGAGCAAACACTCTCCTAGATTGGTCATGCTTATTTGACCAAAGGAGGATGATACATTCACTCATGGGGCCATGCTGATTTGGCTAGTGGTGAATGGCCCAAGATGTTGATGTTTCTCCAGTTAGCAACATTGAGCAAACATTCTCCTAGATTAGTCATGCTGATTTGACCAAGGGAGAATGATACATTCACTCACGGGGCCATGTTGATTTGGTTAGTGGTGAATGACCCAAGTGTAGTATTTCTCTTAGTAGTCATGTTGATTTGACAAGGAGTGATAAAGACTCAAGATGCTCTCATATTTCCTTCTCCACGATGGAGTGATCTATTTTTATAGGGCAGGTTTGACTTTTTTACAAGTCTAGTATAATGTTGAAGATGTAGGCTCTAGAGACCCCTTGTGATAGGGGATTTTCGGTGAATCTACTTAACATTAGAGCCCTATATTAATTAGACATGCATGTGAGGAGATGATACATCAACAAGGCTAATGGACAACTTTTATAGTAAAGAAGAAATGCCAAGAAGACAAGACAAACCATTAAAGAAACCCCAGAAAGCATTAAAGAATAAATTGAAGACAAAAGAAGAAGTCGCCCCCACAAGGAAATTAAAGGTGACTCGATTACTATAAATGAGAGACTTGATCATTTCATTTACACATCATCACACAAATATTCTTATCAAGTGCGCATCAACTAGTTGCAGTTGCAATGTGTAGTTCCCAGTTGTCTATTGCAGTGCGCAGTTCCTAGTTGCCAGTTGCAGTGCGGAGTTCCCAGTTATATGTTGCAGTGTGCAGTTCCTAGTTGCCAGTTTCCAGTTGTAGTGCACATTTCCTAGTTGTCTATTGCAGTGTGCAGTTCCCAGTTTCTAGTTGTAGTGTGCAGTTTCCATTTGCTCTATCTTTGAGGTGCACTATTTTTTTGGAGTATGTTAGCAGTTCTTTTGTGGTGCGCTATCCTTGAGGGTTCTTCCTCATACAAGGGAACACTTATATTGTGTTGGGTTTTTTCATGTAAATGATGATAAACTTGGATTGATTTCTTCTTAAGAAAATTTGTTGTGTTTTCTCCAAGGTTGGGTTTCCCAAGGTAAAATCTTGTGTCTACTATGCATGGCTATCTTTATATGATTTTGTTGTTTCTGATGAAGTTATTTTTGGTTGAGATTTTTAGTGTGTAATTATTCTATGATAACAGTGGCATAAAATTCTGTTTGAAATCATAAGGAAATAATGATCAGATCTGGAAATTGAAAATTCAACATGGTATCAGAGCTTTGTTGAAATTTTCCACTACATAGTCATAGATCTATTGTTGGCTAAAACACTAGAAGTTTTGTACTTTTTCTTGTTCTGGCTCTTGTTCCGGGCATGTTATTGTGGAGGAATGATTGGTCACAACACCAGAAAAGTGTTTTTCTTGTCTTTTGTTTTGGCTCTTGTTCTGAGCAGGTTACTGTGGAGGAATAAGAGGTCTGAGATGACATTTTTCATCCACGAAGAGAGGCCATTAAGCCTCAGATTTATGTTATTTCTTCCTTATTTGGGAAAGGACCTTGATGGGACATTCCTAGTAAGGCCACATGCCTGTCTTACACCTTGAGGAGAAAAAAATTCTAAGGAGTGGACCTTGGACAACACTATTGTTGATTAAGGAAGAACCTGGTATCAATCTCATAATTGGAGGATATAAGTTACATAGGTGCATTTGTGGATGGTCAGGTTCTTGTATGGCCTAAGATCTCGAGCATAAACTCAACATGAGTGATTTTTGTTTGAGAGGGAGGACTGTATAGATTATCGAGACGTCTAGCCCAAGCATTGGTACATGAAAATATCATCATTGGGTGGCTTCTTGTACTATGTGACATTCATTGATGATTTCTCCCAGAAGACATGGATCTAATTCATGAAGACATAGGATGAAGTCTTGAACAGATTCCAGGATTTCAAGGCTCAAACAGAGAACTTGACGGGGAAGAAGATCAGGGTTTTAAGGACAAATCATGGAGGAGAATAAATTTCCATTGAATTCAGTGATTTCTACAAGGAAGCAGGGATCAAGAGGAAGTTGACAGTTCCTTACAACCCTCAACAAAGTGGTGTTGGGGAAAGGAAGAACAATTCCACTGTGGAGGTTGTCAAGGCAATGATTCATGATCAAAATCTACCTATGTTCTTATGGGCAGAGGTATCCAACACAACAATTTATGTTCAGAACAAGATTCCTCACCAGATATTGGGAGATAAGACTCACGAGGAGGCATTCATAGGAGTGAAGCTAGAGGTTAGGCATTTGAGGATCTTTGGTTGTCCAATATACATCCATGCGCCCAAGGAGAAGAGGATGAAGTCATAACCTTATGGAAAGAAGGGTAATTTTGTGGGATACAACGAGACTTAAAATGCCTACAAGATCTACATTCCATGACAACGTCGGATTGAGGTTAGTCATGATGTTAATTTTGATGAAGAGGTAGCCTTTAGAAAGTCTAGAGAGTCTCATATGGAGATTGATAGTGAGGGGAAAGAGGATCCAAATGATGGTGGTACAGATTCCTCTAGTCCAGTTGTTCATCCTTCATACTATTAGGAGGAGTCTATAGAGCCAACAAAGCCAGTGGATCTACCTAGAGATGTTGCAGTAATCAGGAAGAGGCCAACATGGCTTCATGACGCTTTGCAGGATGCAAAGGGGCATGTAGCTCCTAGTGGTACTTTCAGGGAGAGAAAAATACCTCAGAGGTTCTCGAGTTATATGGCGTTGATGAGTCACATCATTGATTCCGAACTTTCTAGTTATGAGGAGGTGGTAGGCCAACGGGTTTGGAAGGATGCCATGATGGAAGAGTATCAGTCCATCATGAAGAATGATGTGTGGGATGTAGTTCCGAGACCAGAGGGGAAGTCAATGGTGACTTCCAAGTTTATCTATAAGATCAAGCATGCAACAAATGGAAACATCAAGAAGTACAAAGCAAGGTTTTTGGCGACAAAATTATCTTAGAAAGAGGGAGTAGGCTATGAGGAAACTTTTGCTCCATTCGTTGGGCACACTTCCATCATGACTATTATTTCTCTTGCTTCAGTTATGGGTTGGAGATTACATCAGATGGATGTGAAGACTGTGTTCCTCAATGGTGTGATTGAGGAGGAAGTGTACACAGAGAAACCTCAAGGCTTTGTGATACATGAGAAGGAGTCTCATGTTTGCATATTGAAAAAGGCCTTGTACAGAGTCAAGTAGGCACCCAGGGCATGGTACTCCGAGATTGATGGATACTTGATGAGTTTGGGCTTCACCAAGAGTGATGTAGATCCCAACCTTTACTATAAGGTTATTGATGGAAATCCTTTGAACTTGGTGCTATATGTTGATGATTTGTTCCTTATGGGGGAAGAGAGGCTCATTGTTGGGTGCAAAAGGGAGTTGTCCTTTGAGTTCAAGATTAAGGATCTTGGCTTCATTCATTATTTCTTGGGATTGGAGGTGTGGAAAAGATGAGGTGAGATCTTCCTCGAACATGGGAATTACAGAGTTGAGATCTTGAGAAGATTCGATATGATGGACTGCAAGTCCATGGTTACACCTATGATGACAAATCTGAAGAAGATGAGCGATTCCACTTTAGATTTATATTTGGTGGATCCCACTATGCATAGACAACTAATTGGATCCTTGATGTACCTAGTTAATACCAGGCCATATATTTTCTTTCCAATGAGCACCTTGAGCCAGTTTATGGTTGAGCCGAGGCAGTTCCATTGGGTTGCAACAAAGAATGTGTTGAGGTACCTACATGGTACAGATGGATATGGTTTGAGATATGTCTCAAGTGGTGAAGTGAGGCTGCAGGGATATACATATTCTAACTAGACAAGGAGTGCAATAGACAAAAAGAGCATCTCAAGGAGCTACTTCATCTTAGGACCAACTATGATATCCTAGATTAGCAAGAAGTAGACTTCGATAGCACTTAGTACAATAGAGGCAGAGCATATCGCAACCAGTGTCACAAGTGGTGAAGTAATATGGCTTCAGAAGCTTCTTGCAGGACTATTTGATCAGGATCTAGAGATGAACTTGATACACTGCGATAATAAAATTTATGTCAATATTTTAGAGAATCCAGTATTTCATGACAGGTGGAAGCACGTTGAGATTAAATATCACTTCATCCAAGACATGGTGTAGAAGGGAGTAGTAAAGCTCCAATACATATCCACAAATGAGAAAATTGCGAACATTCTCACCAAGCCTTTGTCTAGGGGAATGTTTGTATACTTCATAAACAAGATTTACGTGATGTAGAATGCCTCCCTCGCTAAGAGGGAGTGTCTCTGATCTGGAAATTGAAAATTTAACACTATCTCTTTCTCTTTTTCAATTGTCTCTTCTCTCTTTCCCCTATGAGGTTTCCTACTAGCCATTTTTGGATTTTACCTTCTCTTGCAATATCTTCCTTATATTCATCCATTTTTAGCTCATCATCTAGAGGAACTCTATATTGAATAGGGTTAATGTTAGTAGGGTGAGGATCTTTGGATGGTTAATGTAGTATTTCCTCATCTTGCTTAGAAATATTACTATCCACTTCTCAAAAGGAGGGAAAATCAAGGTTTTCTTCCATAATAGAAACTTCAAAGGGTGTATCAATGTTAAATAGAGGGATTCCTACTATTTATGAAGTATGGATGTTGTCCCCATGGGAGATAATTTCATACCTATTGCTTCATGGAATGGATCCATTACTTTCAAGGGCGATCCTTTATGGGTATTCACTCGTTCTTTTGGTGGACCTGACAAGTAGGGTTGACTGAAATCTTGACCCGATCCAATGGGTTCCATTAATACAACTAAGGTCCATGCTTGCTTGGACTGAGATGTATTGGATTATTCTTCTTCTTGAATTTCTATCATTGATCATCCTTCTCTTGAGCCCCCTTCTCATTGACTGCATTTTTTGGAATTTTTTGGCAAAATTCCCATATTCATGGCATTGCTTACATTTGAATAGGAGTTTTTCATAGTCCACTAGTTGTATATGTTTCCAACTATCCAAATTTAACTAAACTGCTTCATGTACACCTTTTTCCAAATTATCTTCGATGCAAATATTGGCACAAGAAAATGTTCCATCCTTTGGTTCAACTGTATCTATGTTTGTTCCAAGGGTATTACCAATACTCCTCATGATATCATTATTCCAATAGTGCAGAGGGAGATGAGGAAACCTCACCAAAACTGATACTGGTGAAGAGATATCATTTTCTAGATTAAATTATGGAGTCCATCTATTCAGATACAACCCTTTGGTGCCATAAAAAATTACCCTTTTTAGAAAATTAAATCCCTATCTTCATTATGTTCAAATAAAAATGCATAAAACCTTGAGTCGCACAAGTAATGCGAGAGCTTACCTTTAATTAAAATGATCCAGATTTTTTGGATCCAGATCACCATGGCCCTAGGAGATGGCCAAATCCCAATAAACTTCTCAATCAATGCTCTGTCTACAAGTTTCAAATCCATTTGGCATGTGTTTGTAGGCAAAAGAGGGATTTCAGGTATCTCATCCAGACATTTGACAAAGCGAAAAGGAGCATGTTTAACCAACTTCCCCAAAGAAGAAACAGAGCACCAAATGCATCAATATCAGAGGGGAGAGGGGGAGGTCTTCCCCTCTAGAGGTTGAATCGATGAAGCCCATTGATCGCCCGAATTACTAGGGTTTTGTAGAGGTTAGAGCGCGATTATTTTTCTCTACAAAAAGCTTGAAAACAAAATATTAATAATAGTATTTTAAATAATAAAAAATAATATATTTAATTAATAATATAATCATTTGATCACTAAAATAATTTAATAGTATTAAATTATAAGAGTTTAAAGATATTTTATTTTTAGTTGTGATTATTTTCTAAAAATAATTTAATAGTATTAAATTATAAGAGTTTAAAGATATTTTATTTTAGGTTGTGATTATTCTTTCTAACTAATAGAAATGCGTAGTATATATATATATATATATATATATATATATATATATATATATATATATATTATACTCTTAAATTACTTACTATGATTAAATAATATTAATATTAATAATGTAGTGGGCTAGCCATAGTGGTTGAGTGCTTTGAGCTTTATGTAGGATGTCTCGGGGTCAATTCCTGGGCTAGTTGCCTCTGTTGTGTGCCTCATTCAATGTCACTGTTGGTTCAAGTGCAATAATCAATGCCGACGGGTTTGTACTTTGTACCATCCATGAATGTAAGTAAGTGTCCATAAGTCTCCCTGCAAGGTGTTCCTTGGAAAAAAATATTAACAACAATAATAATAAATTACTAATTATAATCGTAGTCGAGTGTGTTCTCTACAATGTCATAGTCGATCAAGTTAACTACAAATATTTATGTAGATCAATTACGTAGTTAGTGAATTTATCAAAGAAGAACAATGAATATATTGTTGATAATACACACACGTGCGCGCTCGCTAAAAACACCCCAATTTTAAAGGTTTTTATCATTTTACCATGTATATGTTTGGTGTTAATATGTTTGTATACCTATTGGTTGGGCCAAACATTAGCTTATTTATGTTCATTAAAATATAGCTCATGAATTAGAAACTCCATGCATTAAAAATCCACAAAATAACAATATGAAACCACTATATACATGAATTAAAAAAAACACTAAGAACATAATGAATATTTGACATTACTACACTCTTAATTCTACTTGATCACCCATATTTAGTTCACCACATACGTTTACATCAACATATTCTTGACCCAATGCAACAATTGCAATAGGTACATTTTCGAAAACCCTTTTCCCCCTAGGTGTACAAGGAATAACAAACCACCATTTTTTGTCAATTATTCACTTGTTCTAGAAGAACAAATTGTTTGGCTTGAGATGCTAACATTTCTGTACATATTTCACTATAATATAATTCACTAACTAGTTTAGGTCTAAGTGATATCCTTCTATCAAAAATATAAAACCATTTACATCTAAAATCAGACATCTAAAGGACTCACAATCCAACAAATTTATATCTTGAATGGTGCCAACATAATCAAGTTGTCCTTCTATTGGGTTTGTGTCACTTAAACTTAAATGATTTGTTTGATCAAGTGCAAAATGCACTCCACAACCACATGTTTGTTTGCCATGATCCACACTATCCACTCTAAATATGACCATATGCCCACATCACTAGGTATGTTCATACTTTCATGCATAAACAATTTTCATATTAAAAACAATAATTATTTTTAAACTTGTAACAACACATTAATATGTTTAATTTAAATATGTGTAGTTAATCTCTTGATCAATCACACACCGTCCTTTCACATCCAATTCCCATGTTCAATGCATCCATTTCAATTTCCTTGTTGGTTAGTCTTGATTTATAAATTTGTTCATTCACCCATGTGTTTGTGCACTCTGTAGGTCATTGATAACATAATTCTTTTAGGAGTGGAATGCGAGGGCTTGAACATCTAAATGATAATATGTCCTTGTTGAGGCCTCAACACCTTCCCCAAGCTAGCGAGATTGGGGCCCCTCCTAAAATTCTTTCAACTCATATTCTTTGATCGTTGTGCCCATTAGTCAAATTCTTTTGATTTTCAATGGTTAATCATTTCCTTTTGACTAGATGGTTGGTATTTTATTGCCTGTTGATTTTGGTTTGTGTCATTTTTGCAGTCTTGATTGAGTATGATAATAATCTTGGTGATTGTGTTTGTGTTGCTCACAGATTTCATTACGCTTATCATATCCGCACACATGTTTTGGGCCTTTTGATTATATGACTAATATTGACTGTGAAAGTGCATTTTATTGTTATATGGGTTGGTGATAGAGTCTACAAGACATCGATTGGCTCTGAGTTGCATATCAGAAAAGAATTGGTCCTCTTAGCACATACTGAGTATCAAGTTCTCCAAATGTCACTTGGTTGTTTTCATGGGATAATATTTCTCAGCCACTAATGGGTAACCACAACTCTAATGGATAGATTGAGAGCCTATATAGCACAAATGTCAAAGGAACTAACGTAATTAAATTCAAGTGAAGAAGTAGAAAGAATGAGGCTTGAAATTTTATTAAAAAAATGTATTTGCTCATAATTTTGGGCACTAGTCAAAGTGGATTTTTCACCTTCGAAGTAGGCCAATTATATGCTTTTGCAGGATTATGAATCCAATGCTACTGACAGAATCAAAATATGAGGTCCAAATGTGACAAAACAATTACCAGGGGATCTTTCATCAAGCAACCTTCATTAAACATGAAAATGATCAAATGCTTGAGTGAATTTGTAAGTTATCTCACTAGAAACCTTTCCTTTTGCTCTCTGCATCACAAAAAAAATGGTGCCTCAATCAGACATTGTATGAGAAAGTTATGGACTTTTGAAGTCATTCTATTATTATTCCAGTGACAACACCTTCCCTTTTATTTCTTAACTTCATCTCTAAATCCATTCTTTTGAGTCAAGAAATAGGGAACCTTCCTTTGTTTTTCAAAGTTTCTTGTCATTATAAAGACTTAGAATTTTTCCTTGCAAGTATGAAATCTTTGTTCTTCCTTTTTTGCCCCTTTTCAAAATATATCACTTAAAAAATTTCAAGATCTCTTTGTTCCTCTGATACACTTAGTGTTGGCAACAAATAGCCTTCTGTCTCTGAAACAACAAAGATGAAGAGCTTTCTTTGCTGATACATCCTTTGTTGGCAAAGATTCTCTATCTTTGCCGATACATTGAAACCTTAAAAGAGACTCATAATTTTTTCGATTGTTTTCTTTCATCAGAGGAAATCATCTTTCTTTCACCGATATAACAGAGGAGAAATTGTTTCCCTGCACTGATATAGCAGAGGCAAGATATTTTTTGTCAACCGATACACTGAAGGAAATGTTTCTTTGCCTCGTTGATACACCAACAACTAGATTGATTTGTCCTATCGATACATAAAAAATGCTCTTCTTAATCCAACCGATGAGCAAATCATTTTATGGATCTGATACATTGATAAGAAAATGCCTTCCAGTCACCGATACATTGACAAGAAAATGCTTTTTGGTCGCCGATACAATGAAAAGAAAATGACTTTTGGTCGCCAATACAACAACGAAAAATAACTTTCTCCCCTCGACACGACAACAAGTCCCATAAAAATTTCTTTTCTAATTTTACCATAACTTTTGACTCCAAGCTCCTTTTCACACATTCCCTATACCATTGTAAAGGTCTCGCCGATCTCTACAACTTCCTAGTTATAGTTTTCATGATATTCCTCACAATCCAGCCTGTATTTTCAAGTTTTTATACTGGCATACTGTCATCAACCCATGAACTCAATAACACAACATTGCAATGGGGATGTCCATGGAACAACCATCAAAGGGACCATAGATCAAACTCAGGGAAGTATATCCGAAATTATTACTCTGTTTCCAATTAGTTTCATCATGTTTGAATATATTTTAATTTATATTTTGAAATGGTATGTATGGGAAACTGATGTATTTGATGTTGAATGGAACCCAGGTACCAACTAGAAGAAGATCACATTCAGAAATCTGAATAGATAGTGTGTAAAGGAGTAAACTACCAAGACTCCATTGTTATACATCAAGACAAGGAGCATTCACCTGTACACAACAACATCTTTGTAAATGCGATCTACAACAAAGAATGATACACCAACACAAGAACATCCATCAACAAAAAAGAATCAAGCCCAAATGACAGGAGACGAAGTTCATAACTCATGGTAGAGGAATATCAAGTAAAGAGGAAAAATGGACTAGATTAAATATCAAGTAACAATAGCAACATAAAATAGGAAGAGGAGATAAAGACAAAGAGAAACATAAGATAAAATTTGAATTTTCATATCTCAACTTTTCTTTTTCTTATATTAGGAAGAAAATGAATGTGGAAGGTGAAGAGTTTGTAACTGTTGCTTGGGAATCCAAGAAGTCCCAAGGAACAATGACCAAACTCAGCTATATAAACCCATGATGGCCCATCAACACTAGAAGACAAATTCAAAATGTGAATGCACACAATGTATGATATATTAAACTATCAACATTTTGGCTGTCATTATTCCCTCATCATTCCATAAAGGATAAGGACAAAAGTTTGCAAATGGAAGGTCAAGAGTCAGGAGGATGGAAGGCCAACATCAAGTTGAATTTCAATAAATAGGGGGATTGTATTCGAAGAAAATGATTTTGTCTCTTTGAGCTTTCAAGTACTATTGCTGAGACTTTTAATGAGCAAAAGCCTATTTGACCAAGCTATTTTCTGGAGAACTTTGATTCTTGTGTTATATGTGTTATGGACTATTTTGCGGCATTTTGGTCAGTACTCGAGTTCTGTAATAATGCACTTCATATTATATACTATTCTTATGTATGATTGGCTACATTCTTATTTCTTTTATTCATGGAATATTTGTTTGAATTTGTGGACATATGACTGTAAACAATTGTTTAAATGCTAGACTATTTTGGGTTTGTGGTTACTTATTCGTAGTCTTGTCTCTGCTTTGTGTGAGCTATTTCCCAGGCCATTGAAAGGAGTATGTTTGGTTCTATGTTTACTTTCTAGTTACCTTAGTTTCATATAGGCACATGCATCTTAGATTAGTTGCATCTCATTTTTTAGATTATAAACGTTCACCGGTGGCCTGGGCTGCAACTGATAAACCCCAAACCAAAAATGGCTATCGGGCCAGAATCTGAATGAATTCCCTAATCCAAATGATGTGAGGTCTAATTGGGACTTATCACCGTGGGTAATCCCTACTATTGATAAAGGTCACACAGACCGCGTCAATATAATTGGCACTAGTAGGAGGGTCGGATGACAAGCCCGCTCATGTGGAGTCATTTCGATTAAATTGCTTTAGACAACCCATGGCTCCTCTTCGTATCTTTGTATCAGATAACCCTTTAAATCTTCTAAGACCCTCAGGGGGCATCTTAGTCAAGAGAATTGATCTCTTGTCAAATTTAAAGTTTGATGGTAAAGGGCATGCATCTGCATTCATGCACCTTAATTAGTTTAACATTGTAGGACATAATCTTAAAGTTGTTCGGGACAATGAAACATGTCGATTATTTATCCTCACATTAGAAGGATGGATTAAAGACCGTTTTAGGACATTACTAGTGAAATTGATACATAGTTGGAAACAATTCATGGAAGTCTTTATCATTGCTCATGTAGATTATGGTTATGATGAACTCTTTAATGAACTTGAAGAAACCCATAGGCTTGTAAATGAACCCATGGATGATTTCATTCAAAAATTCATGCGTATTTATTGTAGATTTCATGAAAGTGACAAACCCTCAGATCAAGAAATTCTTGATTGGATTACATATATTGTCTCTATTTCTGAAGGGGACAATGTGGATAATGAAAATATCTCCATCTCACAAGACTCAGATCTACATAATGAATATCCATTCACCTCCCATCTTAGAGAAATATTTTCAAACCTACAGACCATTCAAACTTATCCTCAGACATCTAATACTCTGCAATTTGATTTCAAAGTGCAATCTGAGGAAAATGTTTCAATATATGATTTTTAATCTGTATTGAATGAAGAATCAATTCACGAAACCGTTGTAGATTTCAATGATAATCTAGCATTGGGAAATATAATGACTATATCCTTCATGGGAAATCATGATCTGATAATGGAAGATGGGGGGTACACGATCTCTAACCAACACTTTGTCGCAATTAGAAGGAAATTTCTATCATAACTTTTAAACCCCGTAGATACATAGTGGGAACAAACCAATGATATTCCTTTAGGAATTGCATCAACTATCTCTCCTGAAAATCAAGAGAGTTATGAGTATGTTTTATCCTGTAACAATTCTCCTACTAAAGAAATTTAGTCACTTTCAGAATCTACAGATCTCTATTACTCTTATGAGTATGTTTTATCCTATAACAATTCTCCTACTAAAGAAATTTAGTCACTTTCAGAATCTATAGATCTCTATTACTCTTATGAGTATGTAGGTTTCCACAGTTAGTCATAATGTTAACAAATTTTTCTAGATAAAACTATGTGCAAATTTTTCTGGTCGTTTCAAAACCTTGCACACAATTTTATTCAGAAAAATATGCTAACTCTATTCTCTTTATACGAATATGTTTGATGATGATTACCTACATGAGCATCCACTTGTCTATCATGCAGTGCAATCTTCACATTCGTCTTTCAATGATGAAATTCTGACTAATAAATGAGAGAAAGAGTATTCCCAAAAATTGATTGATCAAAGTCTCATTCATGATAACATTCCATCCAAGATGCATGGTGTTGAAATTTAAATCTTTGGAACATGTTGAAACACAATTTGATCATGATAACCTTGTCTTTGATGACTATTTTTTTGTTCCAGAATTGAATGTGAGTGTCAATGTCTCATTCAATGATCTTGTACAATCCAACATTTTTTTTTGTATCTCAATGCACATATGTTAATAACAAAAGATACAAAGTATGCAAAACACATAAAGTTTTCTGATCCCCGCGTGGAAATCACATCAAATACACAACCCATCACCATGAAAGACACAAGAAACATTGAGCTGATCTAAGAAGCATTGTCACCTAAATTTCTCTAGAATCACAAGTTAATCTTCAATGGTAGATGCATCATTCATCCTTGGTTTTCGTTTTGATACTTAAACACTCAGATAATTTTGATGATGTTATAGGAGAGAGCTTGGAGTCATCATTTGCTTGATGTTTCCCTCAAATTGGTAGGTACAATTATTCCTCTCACCATGTGGGTTATGTGAAGTGTGGGCTCGAGGATACTCTCCTAGATAATGAGGTACTTCAGTTTTGATCGATGGTTATGTCAGGTTCTCATTATCTTGAAATTGGAAAAAAAAATATAAGTGTTTGTTGAAGAAGACTTTACTTTATAAGTGTTTTTTGAAGAAGACTTTACTTTATAAGTGTTTTTTGAAGAAGACTTTACTTTATTGAGAAATTGGAACAAAAAATTTATGAGATCACAAGTGAAGAACTTCACCGCACAACACTAAATGGCTTTCCCTTCATATTTATCAACATCTTATTAGAGGAGAACATTTAAGGTATTAACTATCTAAGTTCTTGGTGCATTATTAGAAAAATAAAATGTCAAGTGCATATGTTCATTGCTTCACCATCATTAGACTAACCAAAGTATCATACTGCACCTTGCTTATCTTTATACATGATAATTCAGAGATTTTCATTTTTGCTTCCTCCTAGTAAACCTTATTCATTGAGTAATCAAAAGTCTAATTGCATTACCCAATATGGAAAAGACACTGGTTTGCATATATTTTAGATTAGAAAGAGTGTTGAATAAGATGATAAAAGATACTCTTTCAAAACTAAACCAAGTACGCAAAGCACAAACTATACAATATGTTGCCCATTCACTTGCATAAGTGTCACCTGTTGGTCCGCAATACCATACTCAAGGAAATTTCAAAAGGAAAAGGGTTACATGAAGCCTCGTCTTTCCATTACTCTTTGTGTGTGGTGCTGATACTTATCTTGGTTTCATAGATGGAACCTATTCAAATCCTACCATACATGATATATAACATGATTTCAAAGAGTTAACAATTGAAGGAGTGTTAATAGCAGTTGTTTGATGAACATTCTCAACCGAGAAAGAGAATTATGATTCAATAACAATGGCCTCTTACAAAAGGCCCATGGTTTGGATCCTCTAAGATACTGATAAAAAAGAAATTGTTCTCAAAATGCACTACTTCAAGGTAGACCTATTGAGCATCACATCCAAAGCCACCTGCTACTCAAAATAGAATTTCCACTCATAGATGAATATTCAAGGTAGTTGACTCCACCTTTCTATTGGGATCTTGGCAACATGAAAATGGTAAGATTCGGGGTTTGAATTACTGCATCCCAATAGGTACGGTTCCTTATTTATTCAAAGCATTATCTTTTGGTTTAGTGTTCCATGCCAACCCAAATATAGGCTTGAATTTTGGTTTATGTTATGAGATTTCTACAAACATGTTCTTCTGAGAGGAAATCATCTTCGTCGACATTTCTTTTAGTCAGATTTGCTAGTTGGTTAAACATTTTTGTTTGAAAATGGATAACAAAGCAATTTGCATAAGTGGTAGCTAGTTTTATTGATGTTATTTGTTTTTTTCCTGTATGCAAACCTCAATCATTGAGGGTTTTTCTCACATGAAGAGAAGGACATGACTCGAGGAAAACAAACAGCTTCAGAAAATTTGACATGATCATGAGACATGTCACCTAAGAACTTTATTTGTGAACCTGTTTTTGGGATTCTTCTTTTAAATTCTCTGCACATGATTGTTTTGAGACTTTTCATTTCTAAAATTTTTGGGATAAAAACAATCTTATGTCTTGAATGGTTTTTTCATGTAGGTATAATTTCCTAGTTGATATTGTACACCTAATTTGAACTAGCGAGGAGATGAACATGCCACGCTACATAATAAGATTTAGAACTTGGAGATATTTTGAAATGTAGGCACAGATTTTGAAACCTTGGGATATCGCAAGACTAGAGGAAAGCAATTTGAGGGGTAACATAAGAATCTCTTTTCAATCCTACATTATTAAAGCACAATGTCACTAAGATAAGCTAATAGGATTCAAGAAATAAAATGAGAGATGTAGTTCTTAGCTAGCCTAGTGTCAAATCTCATTCGAACAAAATTATTTGATTCCAGTTTTTCACAGGGATTAGTCTTTTCAAGAGGCTTCAAAACTACTTGTTGTATTGGGATGCATGAACATTTTAAAGCTATTGGAAACATTGAAATTCACGATTTATTTTTCAATATACTCTTCATTGTTGACTGCATACATTTAATCATCATTTATCAAAGGTTTCATTTTTTCAGTTGTAGTAGGTTTTGGATTGATTTTATCTTCTAATTTTGAATATGATTGCTCTCTTTCATTCCACATCATCTCTTCCCCTAAAAGAAATTCATTCTCTAAATTCAAGTTTGAAATCCTTGAATTTGTTTAATGATATATCTCACCTCCATTTATCTCATACAATCAACATGATTGCATTGGAAACATGTATGAATCATCTTGCATCTCTTTCATAGCTTATGAGCTAAAATGGAAGGCTCTATTGAAGATAAATCAAAATGATTTTGGAATATTGTGATAACAATAAAACCATGAACTAACAAGTGGCTAATCAATGGTTATCCTTGCATGTTGGATGGTGAGAAAATCCTATGTAACATGGGAACCATCCACACACTAAGAAACTGCTCACGTGAAAGGTCAAGTGTCAAATTCTAAAGGATGCAAATAAAAAAGGATAACTTTATTTAGCCAGGTGAAAAAAATATCAAAGGAGATCTCAATAGCTAGCAATCACCCCTTATTAGGACAAAGCAACCAAAAGAAAAAGAAAGAAGGCCACCACTTTCCCCATCCACTGGATGCAACATATACTAAATAAACTAGGAAGGACTGGGAAAGAAAGCTTGATTTGACTAGGGGACATGCAGATATCTCCTCTGGGGCTATGGATGCCCACTGGTAGTGGAGCAAGGTATGTGACACCTTGGTGGCTCCATCGAGGCCATGGACGCTCGCGGGTAGTGGAGCAAGGTATGTGACACCGTGGTGGCTCCATCGAGGCTATGGATGCTCACGGGTAGTGGATAAACACCTAAGGGATAATATATACACACCTGGTGAAAACATTTTTATATCCCAAACCTATATTAGCCCCATGATGAAGATACCAATCCAGATCATCGATGCAGTTTAACGAAACACATTTCATCATCATTCATCTTCTTATTGCAATAGACAAAATTTAATAGCCATCATGCAAGCGTCACCAATGAGCCCGCCACGATGAAACCTTTCAGGTACCTGCAACACATTTATTCCAAAATTTTTGTTTTAAAAGTAAGAACATGACCCTCTACATTTTACGCTCATAAGTTAGGGAATACTAGTAGAGATTTTGGCTTAATCCAATGTGTTTCCAATTGTTGAGGCTTCAACACCTTCCCCAATCTTGCGGGCTTGGGATCCCTCCTAAAAAAATTTCAACTCATATCCTTTGACCGTTGTGCCCATTTGTTAGGTTCTTTTAATTTTCAATGGTTAAGCATTTACTTTTGACTAGATGGTTGACATTTGATTGCCTTTGATTTTAGTTTGTCATTTTTGTAGTCTTGATTGAGTATGATAATAATCTTGGTGAGTGTGTTTATGTCGCTAGCAGCTTTCATTATGCTTATCATATCCACACGTATCTTTTGCACCTTTTGATTCTATGACTAATCTTGATAATGAAAGTGCCTTTTGTTGTTATGTGAGTTGATGACAGAGTTTGCAAGACATTGATTGGATCTGAATTACATCTCAAAAAATAATTCGTCCTCTGGGCACATACTAAGTATCGAGTGCTCCAAATGTCAGTTGGTTGTTTTCATGACATAATATTTCTCGACCATTGATGGATAACCATTGAGAGCCTATATAACGCAGATGTCACAGGAACTAATGGAAATGAATTCAGGTGAAGAAGTAGAAAGAACATGGCCTGAACTTTTATTAAAAAATGTATTTGATCATAATTTTGGGCACTATTCAAAGTGGATTTTTCACCTCTGAAGCAGATCAATTATATGTTTTGAGGGATTATGAATCCATTTCCACTGACAAAATCAAAATCTAATGTCCAGAAGTGCCAAAACAATTACAAAAGGATCTTTCATCAAGCGACCTTCATTAAACATGAATATTCTCAAATGCTTGAGTGAACTTTTAAGTTATGTCACTAGAAACCTCTCCTTGTACTCTCCGCGTCAAAAAAAAATGGCACCACAATAGGACATTGTATGATCAAGTTATGGACTTTTGAAGTAAGGCTATTGTTTTGTCAACAACAACACCTTCCCTTTTATTTCCTAACTTCATATCTAAAGCCATTATTTTAAATCATGAAGTAGGGACCCTCCTTTTCTTGTCGATTTTTCTTGTCATTAGAAAGACTTATAATTTTTCCTTACAAGTTTGAAATATTTGTTCTTCCTTTCTTACCCCTTTTTAGACTCTATCACTGAAAAAATTTCAAGATCTCTTTGTTTCTCTGATACACTCAGTGTCGACGAAAAATAGCTTTCTGTCACCGATACAAGGGGGATGAAAAATCTTTTTCCATCGATAGATCCTTTTTTCAATGGAGATTCTCTATATTCATCGATACAATGAAACCTTAAAAGGGAGTTATAATTTTTTCGATTATTTTCTTTCATAGAAGGAAATCATCTTTCTTTCGTCAATATAGTGAAGGAGAAATCATTTCTCTACACTGATATAGTAGAGGCAAGATCCTTTTGTCCACTGATACACTGGAGGCAAGATCACTTTGCCTAGTTGATACACCATTGATAAGATTGATTTGTCCCACTGATATGTAAAAATGTTCTTCTCAATCTAACCAGTGAGTAAATCGTTTTCTAGCTCCGATACATTGGCAAGAAAATACCTTCTAGTTTTCGATACATCGACAAGAAAATTCCTTTCAGTTGTCAATACAACATAAAGAAAATGACTTTCGGTTACTAATACAATGGCGACAAAATAACTTTCTCCCCTCAACATGACGATGGATCCCATAAAACTCCCTTTCATAATTTTACCATAAAATTTGACTTAGATCTCTGTTTCATGTGCTCTTTATACCATTGGAAAGGTATCATGAATCTCTACAACTTCCTAGTTATAGGTTTTAGGAAATTCCTCACCTTTCATCTTGTATTTTCAAATTTTTATACCAGCATAACGTCATCAACTCACAAACTCAATAACACATCATTACAATGGGGATGTCCATGGAAAAATCATCAGAGACACCATAGATCAAACTCAATGACGTAGATCCAAAATTCTCACTCAATTTCTAATTAATTTCGTCATGTTTGAATATATTTTAATTTATATTTTGAAATGTTATGTATGAGCAACTCATGTATTTGGTGTTGAATGGAACCCAGGTACAAGCTAGAAGAATATCACATTAAGACATATGAATAGGCAGTGTGTAAAGGAGTAGAATACAAAGACAAAATTGTTATACATCAAGACAAGGATCATTCCCGGTACACAACAACATCTTTTCAAATGTGATCTACAACAAAGGATGATACACCAACATAAGAGAAACCACCATCAAAACAGAATCAAGCCCAAATTGCAAGGGATGAAGTACATATCTCATGGTAGATGAATATCAAGCAAAGAGGTAAAAGGGACTAGATTAAGGACCAAGTAACAACAACAATAGAAAAGAGGAAGAGGAGATAAAGACAAAGAAAAGGATGAGATAACATTTGAATTTGTATATCTCAGTTTTTATTTTTCTTAAACTAGGAAGAAACTAAATGTGGAAGGTGAAGAGTTTGTAATTATTTCTTGGGAATCCAAGAAGTCCCAAGGAACAATGACCAAACTCAGCTATATAAACCCATGATGGCCTACCAACACTAAAAGACAAATTCAAAATGTGGATGTAAATGATGTATGATACATTAAATTATCAACATTTTTGTTGTCATTATTCCCTCATAATTCCATAGAGGATAAAGACAAAATTTTGCAAATGGAAGGTCAAGAGTCAGGAAGGCCAAAAATGAAGTTGAATTTTAATAAATAGGGAGATTGTATTCGAAGAAAAGGATTTTGTCTCTTTGAGCTTTCATGTACGATTGCTAGAAACTTTAATGAGGAGAAGCTTGTTTGGACAAGCTATTTTCCGGAGAACTATGATTCTTATGTTGTACGTGTTGTGGACTATTTTGCTACATTTTGATCAACACTTGAGTTGTGTAAGAATGTACTTCATATTATAGACTATTCTCATGTATGATTGGATACATTCTTATTTCCATTCTTCAGGGAATATTTTTCTAAATTTGTGGACATAGGATTGTAAATGATTGTTTAAATGTTAGACTATTATGGGTTTGTAGTTATTTATTTGTATTCTTGTCTCTTCTTTGTGTGAACTGTTTACTAGGCCATTGGCAGGAGTATGTCTAGTTCTATGTTTTCTTTCTAGTTACCTTAGTTTCGCCTGGACCATGCATCTTAGATTAGTTGCATCTCATTTTTTATATTAGAAACCCTCACTAGTGGACCAGGCCACAACATACAAACCCCAAACCAGAAATGGTTGTTGAGCCAAAATTCGGATGGGTTCCCTATTCCAAACGATGCGAGGTCTAATTGGGACTTCTAATCGGGGGTAACCCTTGTTGTTGATAAAGGTCACACAAACCGCGTCAACATTCCTCTTGTCATTTTTGACATGTCTCATCGCACATCGACACCCATTTCCTGGTATCTTCCATATTGAACACAATGCATTTATTCATTTTTTCCAATTCATCCTCATCTACAATGTCAATAAGTATTTCATATTATTATGTTTTACAAGGAAAATAATAATTTATTGAAAAGAACAATTGTATCAATATATATTTCAAATGAATATGTTACCTCTCAAAACTCATGTTTCTCCATTTGTTTCAAGTTTCTCCCCTTCTAATTGTTCTTCATCATGATCACCATCCCACATGAGTATAGTATCTATATACATTTTTTTAGGGAACTTGAACATAAAAAATAAAGATTCTTTAACAATGCACCCTTTGGCTATGCACCCTTCAAGATATGCGTGTTGCCTTGTAAGCCCTTAAGTATTTTTAAGTACCTCTCTAGGAAGAATATCCATCTAAAACTCGCCACATTGGATAATTAAACATCTTTGAACAAATGGATAAGAAGATGGACCTAAGTATCCATAAAACTAGTAGGCAACTCTTTCTAAAAATACAAACAATTTCTACCATTTCATTGTGCCATCTAGAGATGCTCATGACATTTATCTCTTTGAATGTGATCCACCTAAAGTCAATATGTCTCTAATTACTATTAGGCGACTTCATAAAAGTTGTAGTGCTTGATATTTTGATGTCGTATATATTATTGAGCATGAATTAATGGTCTACATGAAAATAAAATAAACGACCTTATAAATGCAAATAATTGTTTGTTGGCATGTCATAAATATTGGGTGAGACTAGTGCATTCACATATAGCTATGAACTAGATAGGATGAACACATGCATCCTCAAATCATTTATAATAATATTAGAAGGATTGGGAGTAAATTATGGATTTTAGAAGAGAAGGGACAAGAGGGAAGATGGAGTCCAAGGAGGAAAAACTCCTAGACTATTCAGAAGACCCATATGAACATGTGGAGGATTTTATCTCATTTGGACATAAGGAACCAAGAAACAAGTTTAAGGGATTAAGGGAGAAAATTCTTAAAGCAATAGGACTTGAAAACTTTAGTAATGGAACTCAAAAGGACCTCAATGGAAGATTATGTGGGGATGTCAGGCACATTGAAAGACAATGTGTGGATGTTAGCTCACTTCTTCTATCCAGATAAGGATATCAAGGCTTGCAAAGTAGACAAGCCTGAGGAGGAAGTAGTTAATGGTAGTCTTATTGCTAGTCATAAGGAGGACTTGGAAGGGTAAGGGACAAGACTCCTCATAATAGACTTCATAAAAGTTGTATTGCTTGATATTTTGATGTCGTATATAATGTTGAGCATAAATTAATGGTCTACATGAAAATAAAATAAACAATCTTATAAATGCAGACAATTGTTTATTGGACTGTCATAAATCTTGGGTGAGACTAGTGCATTCACATATAGCTATGAACTAGATATGATGAACACATGCATCCTCAAATCAATTATAATAATATTAAAAGGATTGGGGGTAAGTTATGGATTTTAGAAGAGAAGGGACAAGAGAGAAGATGGATTCCGAGGAGGAGAAAATCCTAGACTATTCAGAAGACCCATAGGAACGTCTGGAGGATTTTATCTCATTTGGACATAAGGAACCAAGAAATAAGTTTAAGGGATCAAGGGAGAAAATTATTAAAGTAATAAGACTTGAAAAATTTAGTAATGGAACCCAAAAGGGCCTCGAGGGAAGATTATGTGGGGATGTCAGGCACATTGAAAGATAATGTGCGGATGTTAGCTCACTTATTCTATCCAGATAAGGATATCAAGGTTTGCAAAGTAGACAAGCCTGAGGAGGAAGGAGTTAATGGTAGTCTTGTTGCTAGTCATAAGGAGGACTTGGAAGGGTAAGGGACAAGACTCATCATAACATACTTCATAAAATTTGTAGTGCTTGATATTTTGATGTCGTATAAATTGTTGAGCATAAATTAATGGTCTACATGAAAATAAAATAAACAACCTTATAAATGTAGATAATTTTTTGTTGGCCTGTCATAAATCTTGGGGTGAGACTAGTGCATTCAAATATAGCTATGAACTAGATAGGATGAACACATGCATCCTCAAATCAATTATAATAATATTACAAGGATTGGGGGTAAATTATGGATTTTAGAAGAGAAGGGACAAGAGGGAAGATGGAGTCCAAGGAGGATAAACTCCTAAACTATTCAGAAGACCCATTTGAACATGTGGAGGATTTTATCTCATTTGGACAGAAGGAACCAATAAACAAGTTTAATGGATTAAGGGAGAAAATTCTTAATGTAATAGGACTCGAAAACTTTAGTAATGGAACCCAAAAGGGCCTCGAGGGAAGATTATGTGGGGATGTCTGGCACATTGAAAGATAATGTGCGGATGTTAGCTCACTTCTTTTATTCAGATAAGGATATCAAGGCTTGCAAAGTAGACAAGCCTGAGGAGGAAGGAGTTAATGGTAGTCTTGTTGCTAGTCATAAGGAGGACTTGGAAGGGTAAGGGACAAGACTCMTCATAAYAKAMTTCATAAAAKTTGTAGTGCTTRATATTTTGWTGTYGTATAWATTGTTGAGCATAAATTAATGGTCTACATGAAAATAAAATAAACAACCTTATAAATGTAGATAATTKTTTGTTGGCCTRTCATAAATCTTGGGGTGAGACTAGTGCATTCRMATATARCTATGAACTAGATARGATGAACACATGCATCCTCAAATCARTTAYAATAATATTASAAGGATTGKGGGTAAATTATGGATTTTAKAAGAGAAGGGACAAGAGGGAAGATGGAGTYCAAGGAGGAKAAACTCCTARAMTATTCARAAKACCCATWTGAAYRTGTGGAGGATTTTATCTCATTTGGACAKAAGGAACCAATAAACAAGTTTAAKGGATTAAGGGAGAAAATTMTTAATGTAATAGGACTCRAAAACTTTAGTAATGGAACCCAAAAGGGCCTCGAGGGAAGATTATGTGGGGATGTCWGGCACATTGAAAGATAATGTGCGGATGTTAGCTCACTTMTTYTATYCAGATAAGGATATCAAGGYTTGCAAAGTAGACAAGCCTGAGGAGGAAGGAGTTAATGGTAGTCTTGTTGCTAGTCATAAGGAGGACTTGGAAGGGTAAGGGACAAGACTCATCATAACATACTTCATAAAATTTGTAGTGCTTGATATTTTGATGTCGTATAAATTGTTGAGCATAAATTAATGGTCTACATGAAAATAAAATAAACAACCTTATAAATGTAGATAATTTTTTGTTGGCCTGTCATAAATCTTGGGGTGAGACTAGTGCATTCAAATATAGCTATGAACTAGATAGGATGAACACATGCATCCTCAAATCAATTATAATAATATTACAAGGATTGGGGGTAAATTATGGATTTTAGAAGAGAAGGGACAAGAGGGAAGATGGAGTCCAAGGAGGATAAACTCCTAAACTATTCAGAAGACCCATTTGAACATGTGGAGGATTTTATCTCATTTGGACAGAAGGAACCAATAAACAAGTTTAATGGATTAAGGGAGAAAATTCTTAATGTAATAGGACTCGAAAACTTTAGTAATGGAACCCAAAAGGGCCTCGAGGGAAGATTATGTGGGGATGTCTGGCACATTGAAAGATAATGTGCGGATGTTAGCTCACTTCTTTTATTCAGATAAGGATATCAAGGCTTGCAAAGTAGACAAGCCTGAGGAGGAAGGAGTTAATGGTAGTCTTGTTGCTAGTCATAAGGAGGACTTGGAAGGGTAAGGGACAAGACTCCTCATAATAGAATTCATAAAAGTTGTAGTGCTTGATATTTTGATGTCGTATATATTGTTGAGCATAAATTAATGGTCTACATGAAAATAAAATAAACAACCTTATAAATGTAGATAATTGTTTGTTGGCCTATCATAAATCTTGGGTGAGACTAGTGCATTCGCATATAACTATGAACTAGATAAGATGAACACATGCATCCTCAAATCAGTTACAATAATATTAGAAGGATTGTGGGTAAATTATGGATTTTATAAGAGAAGGGACAAGAGGGAAGATGGAGTTCAAGGAGGAGAAACTCCTAGAATATTCAAAATACCCATATGAATGTGTGGAGGATTTTATCTCATTTGGACATAAGGAACCAATAAACAAGTTTAAGGGATTAAGGGAGAAAATTATTAATGTAATAGGACTCAAAAACTTTAGTAATGGAACCCAAAAGGGCCTCGAGGGAAGATTATGTGGGGATGTCAGGCACATTGAAAGATAATGTGCGGATGTTAGCTCACTTCTTTTATTCAGATAAGGATATCAATGCTTGCAAAGTAGACAAGCCTGAGGAGGAAAGAGTTAATGGTAGTCTTGTTGCTAGTCATAAGGAGAACTTGGAAGGGTAAGGGACAAGAATCCTCATAATAGACTTCATAAAAGTTGTAGTGCTTAATATTTTGTTGTTGTATATATTGTTGAGCATAAATTAATGGTCTACATGAAAATAAAATAAACAACCTTATAAATGTAGATAATTGTTTGTTGGCCTGTCAAAAATCTTGGGTGAGACTAGTGCATTCACATATAGCTATGAACTAGATAGGATGAACACATGCATCCTCAAATCAATTATAATAATATTAGAAGGATTGGGGGTAAATTATGAATTTTAGAAGAGAAGGGACAAGAGGGAAGATGGAGTCTGAGGAGGAGAAACTCCTAGACTATTTAGAAGACCCATATGAACGTGTGGAGGATTTTATCTCATTTGGACATAAGGAACCAAGAAACAAGCTTAAGGGATTAAGGGAGAAAATTCTTAATGTAATAGGACTCAAAAACTTTAGTAATGGAACTCAAAAGGGCCTCAATGGAAGATTATGTGGGGGTGTTGGGCACATTGAAAGATAATGTGTGGATGTTAGCTCACTTCTTTTATCCAGATAATGATATCAAGGCTTGCAAAGTAGATAAGCTTGAGAAGAAAGGATTTAATGGTAGTCTTCTTACCAACCATAAGGAGGAATTGGAAGGGTAAGGGGCAAGACTCTTCATAATAGACCAAATGATCTATGTGGATATTGATGGCCACCCACCTCTTCCACTGACTCAACACGGTTCTCCATATTGGCAATTTTGTTATGATTTTTTGGGTCCTAAACATTCGGGGCCATTTTGAGGCCCTAAATGATGTTTTTTGGGAAATTCAAGGGCATGGGTTAGTCTTTGACTCACCCTTGCCATGCCACAACCTTGTAGTACTTAGTTAGAGCTTTCCAATGAGCTACTATGGGCGCCAAATGTAGATTGTATGCAAAATTTACATCCGCGGGAAGTTGATGTATCAACTAACCACCTTGGGGCCCAAAAATATTTTTGCTCTTCGCCTCCTAGGTTTAGGGTTATTTAGTTATGATAAAAGGACATTCTTTTGAACTCTTGTATGATCTTTTGCGAATGAGTGTATTCGATCTCTCTTTAGAGAAAATATACCACCATTCTAGCCAATTTGTGTTCTAAAATATTATGTTATTTTATTCATTAATAGAAGTTGGGAATTCACTATATTATTGTGATCTCTACTATATTTCTATGTGTGTTTCATTTCATTCCCTAGACAACTTGGATTAATGGTATCAAATAATTTTTCTCTTTGTTATTTCTATGTGCATGTCCCCAATAAATTTAGGGTATAAGGAGTTAGGTCTTGAGTTAGTTGATATTGGGAAAGACCACTCTCGTCGATCCAAGCAACCTCCCATGGAAAAAAAAAGAGAGAAGATGGAGTAGGATATCCTATCAATATGTTGCTCAAGGAGTTCCTCGTGTGACATAGGAAGGAGATGATGGACAAATTTGTCCAAATCCTTCGACGAATGACAATGATGGGCGAGGCACCTTCAACACGCAGTCATTTCAGATGTGTGACAACCTTCAAGGTAAAAGTTAACTTTGACATCCCTTTATTTGAAGGCCAGATAGATATATATTCTTTGGAGAAATGGTTAAAATTGTTAGAGAGTTATTAATACGTTCAAAACAATTTTGACATTGAAAATATCACCTTCACACTCCTTAAAGCCCTTCCCCATGTCAAGAGTGGTGGAAAAGTTACTAAGAGAGAAATAACAAAGACGAGTCTATAACATTTAGGACATGAACCACTTACATATCCTTTGTTGATGCCCTCGAGGAGGAATTATACCCTGTCAGAAACTATGATGACCAATACACGAGATTGACGACTTTGCATCAAGAGAGAGACCAGATGGTGTCGACGTATAATGACAACTTGCATACTTTTGTGCTCAAAGTTGGGTATTAGAGATTTTGACTTGGAACCTAGTTTTGAAGTACCGTAGTTCCCTACACAAGTACATCAAAATAGAGATGGATTTCTTAGACATATCCTCACTGGGACCCACTTATCAATATTTTGTCAAAATGAAGCATAAATTTAAGGAAAGGAATAAGCAAGAGACCGGGTTTGAAAATATGCCACAAAAAAAGTATGGTAAAGGAGACCCTAAATCACAGAACAATGGATAAAGCAAGGAGATCCAACCTCAAGCAAACCAGTCCAAGCCACATGTAAATAAGGGTAATGGGAAGTTGAAGGACACTGGAAAGTGGTGTGAGTTCCACAAAATCCCCTAACACAACACTAACAAATTCTGCTCAAACAATCATTGTTGGTTGAACTTAAAGAAAAAGAGTTGGACTATAAGTTTTAAACCTTTTACAATAATGCAATGCACACAAATTCTTAAAA
>SNQJ01S0045480.1:0-22175 GCA_010110895.2 Picea sitchensis
ATTGTCTTATGCAATATATAATTGGCTCTCTTGTCTAACAGAGTCCACACTTCCATCTTGTTATCTTCTACAAAACGTCATAAGTCTTTTTCCAATTTCCTCTCGGTTGCTGACTTCTTTCTGTCTTTGCTTCTTCTAAGTCTTTTCATGATTGATTCAGCTTATCTTGCAATGGCTTCTGCATGATTTGTGTTTCATTCTTTCATGTGTATTATCTAATGATATCTATTTTATCTTGTTTGTTCTTTGATAGGTATAGTTCTTCTTGGAACACATTATCTTCCAAGAGATAGATATACAAGATATGTACAGAGACGATGCAAACAAGATATGTACAAGAAATAAGAAGAGTGTTGTTACCTTTTAGAAGAAGAAGTCTCTTCCATCCTACTTAGTCTTCTTTGTAGGTTCCTTTTCTTCCGCAATTGATGCTTCCTGTTTCTCCTTCCTTTTCTTTAGCTCGGGACACTGATTCTTGTAGTGACCATACTTTTGACATTTGAATAATTGTACTTTTGAAATGTCTTTCTCTTGATTGGCTTCCTCCTTGGACAGAGCTTCCTTTTATTCTTTGAAGTTCTTGAATCTTGTTGTGAAGGCTTGATCATGCGTTACTTATTTGGGGTTTCTCTTTTGCATTTATCCTTGATTCTTCTTGAGCACAACAAGTCAAAGTTCTTCAAATGTTAGATACTCCTTCCTTGTGTTCATGCTTGCGGCGATAAATCCCATGTCTTGGGAAGACCATTGAGTACTATATTTACTGAATTCCTTCCTCTGGGAATTGGTATCTTCAATGGCTTGTAGTTGATCTCTTAACTAGGAGAGATCCTTACAAATTATGATGTTAATATTTGTCATCCTCATTCATCTTCATGTCAACGGGCTCATTCTTGGACTCATAACTTGTCTGATGTTTCTGAATGAGAAGAGATTGTTAGGGCATCGTACATCTTCTTTGATGATCAAGATGTGAGATGTAGGAGTATCAAGTGGTCTTTTATAGAATCCACTATGATACTCATGGAATTGATGTCAACATCCTTGAACTTCTCCATAGTTACAGCGTTCTGGAGTTCCTTCTCTTCCTCCTTCTTCAAACTCTAAGCTTGATCTTTCCTTTCACAATATCAACACTTTATTCTGCTGGGATGAGTCAATCCTTGTCTTCCATGTACTCACGAAGTTAGAGGCTCCATGCTTGTTCTCGGACTTCATAGGAGTTCACCATGGCTGCTTGACCTTGAGTCAAACCCTAAGATTTGACCAAAATCCAAACTCCGCATCTTGGCCTTAGAGTGCAGGGAGATTATACTGAAGCTAGAGGCATGGCAGTCTGTCTGAGAGATGGGTCAATCCATTCACTTAAGGTGCCTCAACAGGGTTAAATTGTTTACAGCTTCTCACGCTGTGCCCTAAGCGACAATGTCACATACGCTAGTAACCTTAGCGACAATTCCTCAGCGAGCTCAATATCTGTGATTTATGAACCTTCCAACATTTAATTTGAATGGAAGGAGGTGTGGGCCCATAAACTTCATTAGAATATATAATATAGTGTGCTCATTTTGCACCATTGTGATACCCTCGTCACCCAACCATAGTAGAAACCACCCTCCGAGCACCTTAACCTTGGCCAGGAATTACTCGAGGAAATCAAACCCTAGGCTAGATATCAAACAAAGGTGTAGCATATTCCTCCAAGGATGGCACACAAAAAATAGCTGATCCCGGATAATTCAAACCCTAATGAGAGATAGTCCAAAGCCAACCAGAATTGCTAACTGTGACTCTCCTCCACACGTCTTTTCAAGCTGGGAACTCTGATTACCAGCTAGGGCTGAATTCTCATATCTTTGTCAAATGAGAACTAAGCGCCATATTTATACTAGTTACTTCAGATTTGTTAGGGGCCCGACTTCTCCTTTCTGGATATGTGTCTATTCCAGTATATTATTGTACTTTTGGTGAAGCTTCTAGCTTCTCTTGGAGGCTAATAACCTAATATAAATTATCTTCATGAGCCGAATAGGGCTTCACCGAGGTTATTAACCCAACTCATTAGGGTTATCTTGCTTCCCGGAATCTTCTAATCTCGTTAGGTTCACACGTGGGGGTAAATCACTGCATCTACCATAATATCAGCATTTACAATGGTATATCTCACAATATGGGTTATTGATGGTTCCATCATTCTAATTCTACTTCCTTTGTTTTCTAGTTGCAATTGAAAGGATAGGTGGTTGTAGCAGGAGAACATGGGGGTTGTAGCCTCCTTAGTTTGTAACCAGGAATTGGGGAGTTGGATATTCCCTTGGTTTATAGCCTGAGAAACTAGGAGTTTGGAGCCCCCTTCCGATTCTTGTTGGAAAACAAAGGGAAGTTGTGCTTCTAATGAATGCGTAATTCTCCAAGACATATAAAGAAAAAAACATTTTGTGGTTTTCTCGATTTAGGTTTTCCACATTAAAACATATTGGGTATATGTGTATGTGTGTATGTTTGTTCATTTGTTCATTTGCTTATTTACTCCTGAGTTATTAGATGATAATGCTTCATTGATATAACACTTGGATTATATGGTTAAAAGGATTAAATTGCTCTATTCGCATTCACCTCTCCTCTCGATGAAATCCAACACAAAATGCAATAAAATATAAAATATTCCAAACAATCCAACACAAAATGCAATAAAAATATAAAATATTCCAAACATTCCATGTATGATACATAGATGATTTGATCCATACCTTGATAATTTCTATTATATTGCAATTGCCATAGACGAGGCGTCATTCTCCATGGTTTTAATCCAGCCTCTTCTTTCCCATTGAAAATATGTTTTACGGTATTTCGATACCTATGGTTCTTAGAGAGGATGTGCCTATACTCATTAAACACCTCCTTTCCTAAACTTCTTGAACGACGAGATTTCATCTTATGACCACAAACTGGACATGCAAATTTACCCTTTGTTCGAAGACCTACAAGAGATGGATTAAATTTTATATCAATTATTTGAAGTATGTATAATAAAGGGATTATATATAAAAAAATGCATGGTATGAACTTCATAAAATTAAACACCATTAAAGTGTAGTGTAACGTTATAACATTCCACATAAATGTGTTAGCCCTGGGGCATTGTGAATTGTCCATACAAGCATTTCATGGAATTGAAATTCCCTTTGTGCACCTACTAGTCTAGAAATATCATACATAGTGATGCCCTTCCATAACTCTAGTAACTTGTCGATAATAGGCTCGATATATATATATATATATATATATATTTGTCTTGGTACTTACCTAATTGATTGAACATACAATACATAATTACTACATATATGAGTAAACAAAAAATATCAAACATAATTATAAGACATAATTGAACATATATGAGTAAACAAAAAAATATAAGACATAATTATGAAACAAACAAGACAAATGAGATGTTACCATGGTAAAAAAAAATTACTCTAAACAAGTACCTGGAACAATCATTGCCAACATTATGTGCTCCCTCTTTATTGACATCCATGGATGAATGCTAATGTTGATAACAAAAACATACCACACCGAGTAGGTAGATATGAGATCTCCAAATGGATTGACACCATCAGCTACCAATGAAAGCCTAAGATTACGAGGTTCAACTTTAAAATGTGGCCATATTTCCTCTATTGTCTTAAATGCAGATCCATCTGCAGGAATTCGAAGAACACCATATTTACTTATGTTCTTTGCATGGTAATCCATAAACTGTGTTATGATTTTGCACATGAACAATCGCCGCAAACGTGGAATGATGGGAATATAATGAAGAACCTTGCGATACACCTTTTTTGTTACTTGATCAGTTCAATATCTACTAATTTGACATTTTAGGCATTCTTCTTTCGATGCATGTTCTCCATAATATAAAATTTGATCACCGGGACATACATGAATAACTTGATACTCCATTCCAATATCTTTCATAATGGCATGTAAATCTTCGTATGTGTGACATAAAACATTCGACGGTGGTAACATAACTTTACCTAACAATCTACAACAAAAAAAATCAATACTGGTTAATGTAAAGAATATTTATCATACAGGTTGCATCCAAATTTTACAGGTGATAAACTAACAATAAAAATAGAGGAAAAAATAAAACCTTTATCATCATGTACTAAATGTGACAAAATATATTACATACCTTAGGATTTGTGTGACACAAGTGTTTGACAAATCATTCATAATCTTTAAGTTCACCAACAACAATATAACAGAGAGAAGATTGGTTTTGGAGCCTTCATAAAGAGGTTGTGTTGCCTTCTCAAGTACATGTATATCAAAAACACCATCAAGTTGGTCGTCATCATCATCCATTCCAACATTATTATATGTCTCTTGGATCAATATATTTGTCTCATCTTCTTCAACTGTGTTATTAGCATAATCATATTCTTCCATAGGATCATTAACTTGATCTTCAATATTCGCTCCATGTTCTTGAACAAGAGCTTGTACAACCACGTCTTCCTCCATGGGCAGTGCCCTAGGGCGACGCTCCTTTATAATTACAAACAATCAAGTAATATTAGTGTATATAACAAATATTAAAACGAGACAAACTTTTACAAATATAGTATAGGAAAACAAAGACAACAAAGAAAAAGACAAAGACAACTTAGGTGAGAGCGAGAAACAAAGACAACAAATCAATGATGAAGCTTGTGCAATTTATCAAGATGTTTATGAATATGTTGAAAAAATATAGGAAATTTATTACTTTTCTTGACATATTGTAGAAAGAGAGACACTTTGTGATATATATAGTCACAACCAACAAAAACAACATATTCTTATTTCTCCTTCATACTATGTTATATTCTTTCTTGATTTCACTTGGAGATCGCAAGTTTTAAGTGGATGGAAACTTTCTCCGGTCCAACTTGGAGACCATGGTTTGATTTATAAGGGGTTGAGAGCTAAGGGATTAGGGGTTAACGCATTAGTGGTCAAAGGGTTAGGGGTTAAGAGGTTAGGGTTTAAGTTGGGGTATGTAATTAGGGGTCATGGATATGGGTACTTAATGGTTTATGGGTTTATAAGGGGTCAAGGGCTAAGGTCTTAGGGGTTAACAAGTTATTGGTCATCCAAGGGTTAGGGGTACTTATGGACCAACCAACTTAGCCAGTGAGAGCAAGAAACAAAGACAATAAATCAATGATGAAGCTTGTGCAATTTATCAAGATGTTTATGGATATGTTGAAAAAAAAATAGGAAAAATGTTACTTTTCTTGACATGTAGAAAGAGAGACACTTTCTGAGATATATAGTCATAACCCGCAAAAACGACATATTCTTATTTCGCCTTCATCATTATGTCATATTCTTTCTTGATTTCACTTGGAGACCACAAGTGTTAAGTGGATGGTAACTTCCCCCAACCCAACTTGGAGACCCTAGTTTAATTTATAAGGGGTTGATAATTGAGCGATTAAGGGTTAACACATTAGTGGTCAAGGGTTAGGGGTTAAGGGCTTAGGGTTTAAGTTGGGGTAATTAGGGGTAAGGGATAGAGGTACTTAATGGTTTAGGGGTTTATAAAGGGTCAAGGGCTAAGGGCTTAGAGGTTAATAGGTTATTGGTCATCTAAGGGTCAAGGGTACTTAGGAGTTGGTATTCTATATGGAGCAACCAACTTAGGCGATGAGAGTGAGAAACAAAGACAACAAATCAATGATGAAGCTTGTGCAGTTTATCAAGATGTTTATGAATATGTTGAAAAAATATAGGAAAAATGTTACTTTTCTCGACATGTAGAAAGAGAGACACTTTGTGAGATATATAGTCACAACCAACAAAAATAACATATTCTTATTTCACCTTCATCATTATCTCATATTCTTTCGTGATTTCACTTGGAGACCACAAGTGTTAAGTGGATGGAAACTTCCCTTGACCCAACTTGGAGACCGATGTTTAATTTTTAAGGGGTTGAGAGCTAAGGGATTAAGGGTTAACACATTAGTGATGTAAGGGTTAGGGGTTATGAGTTAAGGGGTAATTAGGGGTCAAGGATATGGGTATTCAATCGTTTAGGGGTTTACAAGGGGTCAAGGGCTAAGAACATGTTATTGGCCATCCAAGGGTTAGGGATACTTAAGAGTTTGTATTCTATATAAAGAAATCAACTTAGGTGAGAGCGAGAAACAAAGAAAACAAATCAATGATGAAGCTTGTGCAATTTATCAAGTTGTTTATGAATATATTGAAAAATAACAGGAAACATGTTACTTTTCTTGACATGCAGAAAGATATACACTTTGTGAGATATATAGTCACAACCAACAAAAACAACCTTTTCTTATTTCACCTTCATCATTATGTCACATTCTTCCTTGATTTCACTTGGTGAGCACAACTTTTAAGTCAACGACAAATTTCCCACAACTTGGAGACCACGATTTATAAGGGGTTGAGAGCTTATATAACCCTCTTATCCCTAACCCTTAACCCACCCCTAACCTCTAAACCATTAACCTCTAACCGTTTAATCCCTAACCCTTCAAACCATATCCCCCTAATCCTTAACACCTTAACCCCATTCCCCCTAATCCCTTACACTCCTAACCCCTAAACCCTTAACCAATAACCCCTTACCCCCTAAGCCCCTAAACTATTAACCCCTTGATCCCTAACCCCAAACCCCTTAAATTCTAAACCCCCAACCCCTACTCCCCAAAACCCCATTAACCTCTAAATCCCTTGGGACCTAAATCCCCTAAACCCACCTTAAACCCTAACCTATTAACACCTAACCCCTTGACCATTGAGCCCTAACCTGGACCTATTAACTATTAAAATGCTAAAATATTAACCCCTAACCCCTTACACCCTATACCTCTAAACCTTAAACCTCTTAACCATCAAACCCTACCCTAAACTCTAATTAAAATCTACATCTTATGTCTACTTCTTCTCTTCTTAAGTTACTCTCAATTTGTTGTGTATGTAGAAAATATCCATAAAGAAAAAATAATACATTATTTTTTCTTCTACACTTAACATATAAACGTTTACAAAAACAATCTGCAATATAAAGACATATAATGAATAACTTACCAACAGACGATATCCATGCCCACCTTCAAGGTGTCCATACTCTCTACAATGTCTTTTAGTTGTTTGATTAAAAGTCTCCTTCTATTATATCCCTTGCATATTTTACAAGGGCATTAACATTTTTTATCCACAAAGCCTCCAATACAGATCTCACGTCTCCTTGTCCTCTTGGAGGAATGTTATGTGGCATTTTTCCTTACCAAACTTCGAGTGATGATTATCTTCAAAAATCAATCTCACTAGTTCAACTATTTGTAATGAAATTAACAATTTATTTTTTATTTTTTTTGTATTATGACCAAAAACTTCCCCTAAATACAACCTCTGTAAACCATCGCTAGTATAGCAACAACATTGAACGTCTCTAATATTTCAAACATTTTTAATTATATATAATTTTTTTGTTGGACTTCTGATCACTGTTGATTAGAGAGACGTTGTTTAACGTGCAAAAATATTGACTTTGTCAAATGTCAGCATGGCGAATTGACCTGGTAAACTGTCGGATATCTGACGATAAAGTCCCTTTCATAGGATAATCGGCGAACGTTGGGGATTTAAAAAAAAATACAAAAAAATGCAAGTAAAATGCAACAGTACTGTCGATTTTATCGGTATTGTTGGAGTACGACGTCGATTTTTCCGCCCATGTGTAGTAGCGAATGTTCTTAGGTGGTTGGTAGCACTATATAAAGGGGTTCAAGCAATATAATGAAAAAGTTGATAAGTATTGTATTTGGAGTGTGTAACTCATTAGGAGGTTGCCCCCTCAAAGAGGCCAGTGAACATGAGTGGATCCCTTCCATAATAGGATATATTGTATGGTGTTTCCCTACCCTAAGGGTTTTCATAATAATAAAGTGGGAGTTTTATATTGTTCTTGGATCTATTATGGTGTTTTTGTATTCAGATGTTTGGTACTTAACAGGTGGTATCAAAGCACTTTCTTTAGCCACAAAAAGGGGGCAATTTTTTTTTCTCTACTTTGTAGATTTTTTCAAGAAGAAAAAAGAGGGCCACGAAAATTTGGACAATTATTGTACTTTATATGTAACATTTATAGAAACTAGTTGTAGAACTGAGTTCATCTCGAAAAAACAACAAATTTAAAAAAAAAATCTTCTGAAATGGAGTCCAGGAAGTGAATTTATCAACATTCTAAAATCTGCAATTTTTCAAGGTTTTTCCACAGACGACTGTGTGATTTTGCTGATTTCTGTAGCAATTGGTGCCAAATTTTCCCAAACAAATTGTGAATCTAAGTTCCTCTTGCAAAATTAGCCCATTTAAAAAATATATATATCGTCTAAGTCAGAGCCACATAAGTGAATATATCACTGATTTAAAATTAGCCATTTTTAGGGTTTTTTTCACGGTGACAACGGGACTGCAGAGATCATAACTTCTGACAAGATGCTTATATTGCTCCCAAAATTAATGCCATTGGACAAAATATTTTCAGAGCTTTCTTCTAGTATATTATATGTGGCGTTTCCAATGGATATTCGCTCTCAAATCCTCATGAAAGTTTAACGAAAGTTTGAAGCCCTCGAGACAGAATTTCACATGAGGGGATGTAACATCTAGGACCATCTACAAAACATCAAGAAAAATTATGGACATCTTCAAGATACCTGCGCTAAAATACAAGAGGGATATAATATGGCGGACATCAAGAACGAATATAATCAAGAAGCATATGCTTGGTATGATTTTGAGGCTGATTGTGATGATTGGTATATGGATAGTTGTCATTTTTTGGATGACAACCACTTTCATCTTCTATTTGATGACTCCACGCCACCTTGTGTAGATCACATTCCGAAGAGTAGACAAGAGCCTTCTATACATACTCTTTTTCAATTCTCTTATTCTCTAGTACTAATGAATGTTTTTTTAGTTGATCGTACATATTTGGATCCATGTGACCAATGTAAACATTTTGAGCACCATTTTTCGTTGCCTATTGAATCGCGGTATCTTCATAGGAGACTTCACATGCACACTTGGACATGTGACCCCGATTTATAATGGAGCTTGGACTACTTCAATATGGTGGCTAACACTTCTACATGGGACCTTGGTTCTCCAACCTACTTCAACATTATGGTCCACACTTATCCATGAGAACCTGATATATGATTGTACACCCTCATAATAAGCGTTGAGGACAAGGATTTCATAAGGGGGATGGAATGTAATGTAGTTAGGGGTAATAATATGGGGTACCCAGGGAGGTACCCAAGGGGAATAATATTATAGATGTATTGTTATGTATTAAGGCTACTTTTAATAAATAAGGCCTAGTGTGAACATAACAAGTGTAAGAGGGCTTACTAGAAGGTTCCGCTTCTAGAAGGTTCCTCCTCTAGAATGTTCTTAGGTGGTTGGTAGCACTATACAAAGGGGTTCAAGCAATGTAATAGGAAAGTTGAGAAATATTGTATTTGGAGCGTGTAGCTCGTCAGGAGCTTCCCCCCTCGAAGAGGCAAGTGAACATGAGTGGATTCCTTCCGTAATATGATATATTGTATGGTGTTGCTCTACCCTAAGAGTTTTCATAATAATAAAGTGGGAGTTCTATATTGTTCTTGGATCTATTATGATGCTTTTGTATTAAGATCTTTGGTACTTAACAACAAAGGGAAAGGATTTGTGAATTAGAAAGTTAGTAGATTACATGATTAAGTGTTAATAGGTCAATGTGCTTCATATGCTAAACCATGGTCGATATCGTCAATTTGTTCAACAATTATCAATGTTTGTCAATATATTATTAATAATACTCTTAATTTTTTAATTTTTTTTATTCGATGGAAGAAATCGCGGGAAACCCCCAAGTACTTCCCCAAATTTCGTGCATGGTAAACAGGGTAAATCATCGGTCTGATTACAGGCCTAACCTGGTGGGGAAATCGAGTGAGGCTCAACAATCTCATCAAGAGGAACAATATCTAGGTCGATATTTGACCCCGATACCTCTTCGAAATAACCAAAACACTTAACCACTTGAGCTAACCCACTGAACTAAATTTTGTTTTATGTATTATTTATTATTAATGTGGACATTTATTTGGTATCTTTTTAAGACTCAATAACACCTTTAGAGAAGGTGTTGTTTTTCACAAAAATGGCATATTTTAAGGTGTTACTAGATGTTGTGTTATTAAATGTTTTTAAGATGTTTATACGTCTTGAGAAGTGTTTTCATAGACCTTGTAACATCTAATACTGAGACCAATGGTCACATACGCGACCATTTCGAAGGGGTTTTGAGGTAGAGAGACTTTTTGGATGTTTTTTGGATTGTAATCACACAAAATCTTGTAGTGTCGTTTGCTTGGTTGTACATAAAAATGATCACTTTAATGTCCACATTGCCCACCAAATTGTCAACCTAATGCTAACAAGTGCAAAAAATGAACAATTCAAAAATGAGTCATTTTGGTGATAAGCTGGGTGGTGTATTCTTTAAAATCTTGTGTGGATGGGTCTAAGAGACAACCAAAATACTATAGTATAAAGTGGGACAAGTGCTAGCAATACGACCCTTTGCATCATTCATGAGTTAAGGGTAATCAAGGAAAATTCAAAAATGATTCTAAAAACATGTGGATAGCCTAACTTCATATTAATGGATTTTTTTTGGTCTAATATAACCATCACCACCACCTTAAAGCAATTAAGAAGGCGTATCTTAACTATAAGATAAAATGGAGAGCACATTGAAGTGAAAAGTCAATTGCATATGGACAGAGGATTTGGCTTACCAATTTTTGGTTCCAAAGGGGTATTAAGATAAGCAAAGAGAAACTTGCCTCCCAATCAAATTCAAAGAGTTCATGTATAATTTGAAAGGACTTTATACCTTTTTTTGTCAATGATTTTTATTTATCACATATTATTGAATCCTATAAATGTTAAACCTATAATGATATAAATATTAACTATTTAAGATTCATAGACAAAAAAAAAAAATCTAACTAATGGTTACTTTTGTTTATAATTTCAATAATAAAACAATTTTGTATTTGGTTTAAGAAATAATAATAATAATAATAATCCAATTTTAAGGTTATGGTAGATACCAATTGGAGTATGAGATCTCTTTGTTTACCTCCTCCGTGCAACGATTTGATCGCTAAAATCTACGGAGGTGTACATACACTATCCCCTCTGGATTTGAACATGTAACTTTCAAAAAGAAAATACATGTTCTAACCATTAGACCCACTCAACTTGTACTATTATTAAAAAATGAAATAAATAACACTACATATATATATATAACTAACTCTTCATCCTTTTAATTAATGGTTAAATACATACTAATTCAACTTTTTTCTTCATAATTTGTATATTAAACAATGAACATGAACCTCACAAACCAAAGCTTTGTGTATAAGGAATGAGGTGGCTATGGACCTCCATATTTTAATAAGGAGATTCAAAAATCCAATGCAACCCAAAAAAATATAAAAAAGTTAAGTGATATATGTAGGTTTTTTTTTCCAAGGAAAAATTACTCAAATTTATATATAGTATAAATTCATTTACAGTATGACAACATCAAGCTATGAAACGCAGTCCATGAGCCGAGCATAATCAAAAAGTGGCCAATACAAAAAATCTGTAACCAAGGCAGATACAACGATCCATCGAATGTCCATATCCATCAAATGACCATACACAAAACTTATTAAACATAAACCCAGGTGCGCCTGTAGCTCCAAATCACCAACATCCGAGGCCTTCTCAACAACAATCAGTTACACAGGCCTATCCAATTCAGAATGAATACGGCCTCCACAGGCAAACCATAAAAAAACAATACAATGAAGAAACGGGCAGGTAACATAATCAGAAGATACAAATGCTGGTCGTAGAGCTTTTGATGCCATTATCACAGTGGGAAATGGATAGTCTACCAACAACGCCTTTTAAGGCTTGCTTAGATAGAGCATCCGCTTCGCAGTTGAAAGCTCTGGGTAAGTGATGGAAGCTGATGTCAGAAAAATACTTGGACAACTGCAGCGTTTTGAGTTTCCAGCCTTCTATATGAACAGAGTGTAGATTGGATTTATGATTAATCCAGTCGATAACAATGCGCGAGTCACCCAGGACTATAATGTTTTTAATAGACCAAGAGGAGGCTAGAAACAGTGTGGTCCAGAGCCCCAAGAGCTCTGCTTTTGTGTTTGAGCCCACACCGCAGCTGAAATACCAATTTGTAGTCCTTGAGTGATGTGTTCTGAATATACCCCCCGCACCACAACGACCAGTGGCCTGCGCAGCACCGTCAAAACATGCAAATGTGTATCCATCTGGCAGGTTAAATTCAAGATCTTTGTGTAGTTGTGGAGCGTCTCTTTGCTGTTTCCAATGAAAGGAGGCTTGAACACTGTACACAACATGCCGCAGGGAAGAAGACTGTTCTTCGAAGGTCACTCTGTTGCGCGCTAGCCATAATTGCCAGCAGATGTGAGCAACCAGGCAATAAGGAGGGGACTTTAAGGAGGTCCACAGTTGGAAACATTCAGAGAGGGTGTCACTTTCCCAGGTGTAGGGAAGTGAGAAAAGTTTTAGGAGATAAGTCCAGACCTCCCTTGCAAACTGACAGTGAATAAAAAGATGATGAGCGTCTTCAGGAGCCCGACGGCAGAGAAGGCAAATGTTCGGCCCTTCCCAACCACGCCGACGAAGCTTATCCCAAGTAAGGATCTTTTCCTTCCCCGCGAGCCACAGAAATAGTTTAATCTTGAGCGGGATTGTCCAGCGCCAAATCTGGGCGAACCAGGAGGAGTCGATCCCTTCAGAGCCTTGATTGAGTAGTGCCGTGTACAAGTTTTTAACAGTGAGAGTACCCGTGGCATCCCCTCCCGCCCACAGCAGAGTGTCCGGGTCATCAGTTAAGGAGATACCTGCGCTTCTAAGTGCAAGGGTGAAACGAATCCATTCGGCCTCCCAAAGACCACTAATCGACAGGTCCCGGCAGCACAACCAATAATCCGGCAGCAAATGGTCTCTGGTCGGAATACGGGCCTGTGCAAGAGTCGAAAGGTTCAAGGAGCTGAGATAAAGACAAAAAGAAGGAGAGAGGAGAATACTATCCTCCAGCCCAAGAATTAAATCCTTTCCCAAATGAATCTCCTTGCCAGAGCCAGGCTTCCAACGAAGCCAGTGGAGGATCACAGGTGAAGCAGCGACCATACCTTTCCAGAAGGGGGAAGCCCTCTTTTGCTGTAGAGTAGGCTTTCGGATCCAAACACAAAACGACAGGGAGCTCATGTATTTTTCTGCAATAATTCGGTGCCAAATACTCTCCTGGGTAGCTGCTCGCCAAAATGAGCTAGCTAGAAGGGCAGTGTTAAATATGGTGAGATTCTTTAGACCCCAGCCTCCCACTCTTCGGGGTTTGGAGAGTGTCTCCCAATCGCAGAGATGGAATCGGCGTCTACGGGCCTGTCCATTCCACAAAAAGTTGAAGGCGAGTCTGCGGAGAATGTGGATGACTTTTTTAGGAACCCGCTCCAGGGTCATCCAGAACACGGCGAGGATTTCCAACACTGTTTTAATTAGGATGAGTCTGCCACCCATGGACAACCACTTATTGCACCAAAAATCAATTTTCTTTTCAAAGGTTGCAACTAACCAGCGCCAATCCTCCGGAAGGGAAGCTCCCATTTTCAGCCGGTACCCAAGGTATCTGAAACCCTCCTTCAGGTCAAGAAAGGAGTAGGGAAGGTGATTCTTAAAATGGTGGAGTTCAGGAACCGAGAGTCCCCAGTGGTGAGCTGAGGACTTGGAGTAGTTGATGGAAAGACCCGAAGCCAAGCTGAAGAGGTGAAGAATATCCTGGATAATTTGCCATTCTGCAAAATCAGCTTTTGTCAAGATGAGAACATCGTCTACAAACATAAGGAGAAAGACATGAATAAATTTTGAAACCTTAATCCCATAAATAAGGTGAGCTGAGTAGCTTTGAGAGAGGAGGAGGCTGAGACCCTCCATAATCAGAATAAAGAGATAGGGGGAGAGTGGACATCCCTGTCGGAGCCCTCTCTCACTTTTGAAAAAGGAAGTAGCCTCGCCGTTGATCAATACAACAAAATTTGCGCTGGTTACACATGCCAGGATCCAACTTGTAAATCTGTCTCCGAAACCAACAGCGTGAAGAATAAGTCTCAAGAAATCCCAATCTATGCAGTCAAATGCTTTCTTAAGATCAAGTTTCAGGATCATCGCTTTTTGGTTTTTTTGCTTGATGTTGTGGATGCATTCATGTGCAGCTCCAATAGCATCTTGTATTCTTCTGCCCTTCAAGAAACCTAGCTGTCCCTCATAGAGACCCTTCCCTAGAAAGGGCTTAATGCGATTTGATATGACTTTTGCAATGACCTTGTAGATAAGGTTAGACAGGGCGATCGGTCGGAAGTCATTAAAGGAGATCGGGTGGTTTTCTTTCGGAATTAGGACCAAGAAAGTAGAGTTTAGACCACCCGCGATCTTACCCTTGAGACGAGAGTCCTCAACCATCCGAAGAAGATCCGCACCAACGAGGTCAAAAAAGAAAAGGAAAAATTCTGTGGTCCAGCCATCCGACCCCGGACTCCGCTCTTTTTTAAAGTGTGACAGTATATCCTTGAGTTCAGTGAGGGTGACAGGCTTGTAGAGATCTCTGGCTTCCTCAACAGTGACCAAGCGAGGGAACAGACCAGCTGTAGTAACCTTCTCCCGAAGGTTATGGATGTTTGTGTCTTTATACAATGAAGAAAAATGAGAGACTGCCTCAGCCTTAATTTCTTTCTGCCCACGAATGAAACCAACATCTGCACTTTCAATGGACCAGACAGATTTTTTATTCCTATTAAAACTGACGACCTTGTGGAAGTCGCTGGAGTTTGTATCACCATACTTGAGCCAAGTAGCGCGGCTGCACAGTCTCCAGCGAAATTCCTCCTCCCGAAGTAAGGTCGCTCTAAGTGATTCAAGCTGTCGCAGGTTAGCAGTCTCACTCTCAGACAAGGCCGAGAGAGTAGAATTGTAAAGGCGCGAAGTGATCTGCGTCTCCAACAGTTGTAGGCGGGCCCCCTCCGCTTGTTTCTTTGCCTTGTACCACACTATCGATCTAGTCTTGAGGACTTTTAATTTCCAAACCAAACGGATCTGTGGGTTTACCTCTGAAAGAAATTGGTGGTCATTCCATACAAAGTGGACAAGATCCGAGTAACAGTCAGATTCTAACCAAAGATGATTGAATTTGAAGGGAGTCGGTCGGTAAATAGGAGGCAGCAGCTGGAGAAGAACAGGAGCGTGATTGGAAAAAAAGGGAGATGCCACCCACGAGGACGGAGCAACAGAAGAAGACAGGAAGCTATCGACCACAAGGAAGCGATCCAAGCGTCTTGCAATAGCATCAGGACCAGCACGTCCATTACGCTAGGTGGGGGATAGTCTGATCGGCTGTACATCTATAAGATTATTTGTATCAAAAATCTCTTTGTAGGAAGCTTCAGCAGGTCCCGACAAAAAATAACCTCCCCAATGTTCTTGAGCCGAGAGGGTAATGTTAAGGTCCCCCCCCAGAATGAGATTGGGAAGCGAGAGTAGTCCACTCTTTGAAAGTTGCGTCCAAAACAACAATTTGTCTGAGTAAGGACCGTAGACATTAAGTAGAGCCAACTCCTGATTTGTTGCTAGCGCTCGGCCAATAAGCAGAATACCTCCCCTGGTCAGGAAAGGACGAAGCTCAAATAAGTCTGGGTTCCATGCCATTAGCAATCCACCGGAATTGCCAAGAGAGCAAACAACTACAGAAACCCAAGTAGTAAGAAAATGATGCAGGAAATCTCTCGCTTTTTGCTCATCCGTAAGGGTCTCTTGAAGAAAAATAACGTCAGGCTTTGTGGAGTCCACAAAGCCTGATATATGTAGGTTGTCATATAGGTCTAAGTCCCTTTTTGAGCTTCATGATGTTAGCATAGGTCTCAGTCCCTTTCCCTATTATTAAAAGTTTCCTTGATGGAACTATATGTTAATATAGCATTACATTTAAAACTCCAAGGCTTTCTATGTGATGTATGAGGTGGCTATGGACCTCCATATTTTAATAAGGAGATTCAAAAATCCAATGCAACCAAAAAATATAGAAAAAGCTAAGGTTGTCATATAGATCTAAGTCCCTTTTTGAGCTTCATGATGTTAGCATAGGTCTTAGTCCCTTTCCCTCTTATTAAAAGTTTCCTTGATGGAACTATATGCTAATATAACATTACATTTAAAACTCCAATTAGCTAGATACATTGCACAATTGACTTTAAGGGTCTTTTTAGGGATGCATGCTTTACAGCGATATATTCATAAACAATCAAACTGCATTGATATATTTATAAACAATCATGCTGACAACAATAACATACCATGGCAAAGGTTTTTTAGCCAAATCTTGGATGAAGCTCACCCAATCATAGAATCTGTAGAAAAGCCTGCAAATGTATACAATGTATCTTGGAATGACCCCCCTTTTCATTTTTTTTTCCCTAAAGTGCTCTCTTTTGAGCCCAAAGAGAGACATTATTATTAGCCAAAAAAGGTCAAGCATCACTAGTGGGTTTGCTTGCACGGGAAAAATGGCTTTTTGTTGGAAACAATTTACATCAACGTGTTTTCATTTGCCTAAAATGTTCTCATAGGGGCGCTCTTTATTAAATTTTCATTTCGCTAAGATGTGTTGATAGGGACTACACTATAATTTTATAATTTTCTCAATGTTTTTATTTATCGTCAAAGTTATAAAAATATATTTATTAAACGTAAAATTCTCATAGGGGCGCTCTTTATTAAATTTTCATTTCGCTAAGATGTGTTGATAGGGACTACACTATAATTTTATATTTTTCTCAATGTTTTTATTTATCGTCAAAGTTATAAAAATATATTTATTAAACGTAAAATTTTTAATTTATTTTTTAAATTAAAAAGTGTATTTTTAAAATGTAAAATTGTTAATTTATTTTTTAAATTAAAAAGTATAAAAGTAAAAGTTCGGTGGTTTGTTTTTATAGATAAAATGACGTAACGAATCAATGTGATTTTACTCTAAAATCACATTAGAGAAAATGACTCTTTAGTAACGAATCAATGTGCTTTTATTTAGTTAAAATGTCATTATCTATGAAAATATATATATATATATTTTAATAATTTAAAAATAATAATAATTGAAATTTATTTATGAAGATTTTTATATTTATAAATATATATTAATTTTTTTTAACCATTTACAAAATAATAATAATTAAAATTTATATATTAAAATTATAAATATTTTAATATTTTAAATAAATTTTTATTTAATATGAATAAAATAGATTATTCATTGAACATAAGTGGCTTCTATGAGAAAGATAAATAACTTTTAAAAGGTAAATCATAGAACACAAGTATTTCATTCATTCCTCCTAGATACCATGATATAATGTATTATTGATATGTAAAAATCACTTAAAATTAATGTTCTCATTATTGAACCACAACTTTATTGACATTTGTGTCCCTCTTAATATTACCAAATAATAGTTAGTGAAGTTAATCATTTTTGTTTGGCCAAGCTATCTTTTTTGAAAGAGCTTCATTTTAAGTTAAAAAGAACCATAATAACGAGTTATAAAAGTTCAAGCATCACAAACATCTTATTTGCAAATGAGGAATGATCCTTAGGAAGCAAATACTTCAACAAAAATTACTAGGGATCACTATCTTTACTATTAAACTAGGTCAATTATCGACAACTTTGTCCTTCTCAATCTCTCAACACAAAAATATCTAAACATAAGGGCTTTTGTTTGGCTACATTATATTTTTTGAAAGTGATTCTTGTTAAGTTTGAAGAAAGACAATGTAATTCACTAGAAAAGTTCAAGCATCACGAGTTGTTTGTTTATGTAGGTAAATGATTCTCAAGGGGCAAATTCTTGAACATAAGCACTTTCATTTGGTGAAAATGCTATGATAGTTTGTTGGGCTATGACCAATTAGTTGAGATGGGGCATTGCCATGCTAATGACCCAAGGTTAAACCCAACAAGCATAGAACCTTGGATTTTAAAGTTGGTCAAGTTTGTTGGGTTTGATATTCAATATTAATCGAATAAAAAAAGATGCCACCATATAGAGCACCCTTATGTTAAAATCACCTAATATCATTCTTGGGATTGTAATCTCAAGAACACCCTTCTTCAATCTCTTAAATAAGTAATCACGAACTTAATCACTTTTCTTTGGCAAAACTAATGCGATAAAAAAATACCCTTTCATTAAAATCACACATGTTTTACACCTAACCCCATTTATTTATTTTATTCGTATTTCGAGAAACACCAAACCGTAATAGACACCATACATTTTACACGCAACCCCAACAACTTAGTCAAACCTCTTGAAATGAAGGATAAATAACCTTTAGGAAGCAAACACTTGAACATAAACACTTTCATTTGAGCAAGATGCAGTGACATGGGATACGTTTCCATTAAAATTACCAAGGATCACTATCTTTACTATTAAACTAGGTCAATTATCAACAATCTTGTCCCTCTCAATCTCTCAACACAACAATATCTAAACATAAGGGATTTTGATTGGCTACATTATATTTTTTGAAAGTGCTTCTTGTTAAGTTTAAAGAGAGGAAATCTAATTCACTAGAAAAGTTCAAGCATCATAAGTTGCTTGTTTGTGTAGGTAAAATGATTATCAATGGGTGAATTCTTGAACATAAGCAATTTCATTTGGTGAAAATGTTATGATAGTTTGTTGGGCTATGGCCAATTAGTTGAGATGAGGCATTGCCATGCTAAAAACTCAAGGTTAAACCCCAACAAGCATAAAACCTTGGATATTAAAGTTAGTCAAGTTTGTTGGATTTGGTATTCAACATTAATGGAACCGAAAAAGATATTGTCATATGAAACACTCTTTTGTTAAAATCACTTAATACCAATGCTATCCTTCTCATCATCACCGTCCTTCATTCTCATAAATAAATCACTAAACTTAATCACTTTTGTTTAACAAAACTAATGTAATAAAAAAAATACTCTTTCATTAAAATCACACATATTTTACACCAAACCCCAATTATTTATTTTATCGGTAGAAAAACACTAAACCTTAATAGACACCATAATTTTTACACCTATCCCCAACAACTTAGTCAAACCCCTAGAAAAATATAAACCTTAATAAACACCCTAAAATAATATTCTCTTCAATATTGAACAACTTTATCTTTTTAAAATCTTATAAAACTCACATTTAAAATAAATAAATATTATATTTAACTAAAAACTATCACAACATCACAATCCTCTTCCACTAAAAATCACCTAAAACCAACACCTAACGACAACTACCTATCACCATCTCCAATACTAAACCACAACCCCAAGTGAGTAAAACCCTTACTCCGCTTTCCACGAAAAATAATGATAAATGTTTTAATTTCTAAGGCTGCAGTCGGATTAAATTTGAAAAATGCCTTTTTATATTTCCCCACCAAACGCAATGTGGGATCTGAAAAAACATATTTTTATTATTTAATCTTCATGTTTTTCATATTTAATTATTATCTAAATTTTTAGGCTCGGTTCCAAGCCTAGGCAATTTAAATAGGGTAATAACACGTCAGCGAGCCGTAAATGAGATTTACTTTTAACTTTCCACGTACTGGTTTAACCAGACCTAAGGGATAGGTCCGGAACAGAAACCCTTCAATTCAATTCATTGCATTTTCATTTTCATTTATTTTACCGTGAGCTCTCCCAGTTTTGGTTTCCTTTCCTCTGATTCAGCAAGAGCAGCTCACGATTTGGCGGTCGGATCGCAGCTGGAGCCCGGAGCCACAGCCTCTGTCAGTTTTGGAGAGGTATTTTTCCTTCATTTTGCACAATTCCCCAATTTTTCGCCGGTTCTGGCTAGCCGAGGTTTACTGTAAAAAGGTTGTAAACGGTGCTTGTGTATATGTCACGGTTTCGATTCCCGGCAAACTCATCGTACATTATTTCACTGAAAATCCTGAGAATTTCTGTGTTGGGGTATTTATGGCCGTGTAACAGCTGAGAAGGGGTTCGAGGGCTTGTAATGCTTGCAATGACGGATGAGAATTCTCAGCGGACGGGGTGGGGTTTGAACACGTGTATGGTTGCAGAGGAGATTAGGGTTCGTAGCGACGATGCCGCGCAAATGTCGTGTTTCATGTTCAGATCAGCGAGAGAGCCTGAATGCGGGCAGTGGAACCCTAATATTGATTCCGGGGTTTTGAATTATTCCAAGTTATATGAGAATGACGGTCTTGCGGCCGGGCCAGTTGCGGCACCCGATTCTTTGAATGCCAGTTTTGCGGAATTTGATGGGCGGCTTGTTGGGCCCAGTCGGGAACGGCAGAGCTCGGACGGTGCGTCAAATTGTGTTGAGGGAGCTAATGGTTTGTCTGTCAGCGCTTCTGATTTTGATTTTTCGCTCCGTGATGGCTTTAAAATTGAAAATAGTGTCGAAGGGAGTAGCAGTTTGGATCGCATCGGTGAACCCGAGAATGGATTCCGAAGCATGCCTTCTAGGGTTGGCAGTTCTGGGCGATTCGATCCTGCAGGATATTCCGACGGTTTGCTTCAAGGGATATCGACAATGGACTATTGGCATAACCCATTGCAGTTTCAGTTTTTGACTCACACTACATGGGAAGCAGGTTCCGAGGACGAGGACGATGAAATGGAATTGGATACTCCGCCTGTACCTGCCCGACTGCGGGATGCATATCAGTGCGCAGGACGTTTATCGGAGGCTGAAATAGGTAGTTTTGCTTATAACACACAGATCCGGCCGGAAGAATCATCACCCACTTCATCTAGGATGGCAATGCCGCATGTTAATGTTCCCGATATGATTCAACACAAGCGAGCTAAGGTGCACTGGTGAGTATCCATTATGTTCAATTTCCATATTGTATTCATACCGTAGTGCATTGTCACTTTTGGCATTGTTGTTGTCTGTTGTAGTTTGCACCTTATTGTAGTTTTGATTTAGGTATCTTTGAATATGAAGCTCAACGCTTTACCGTTTAAACTTTCAATAGCTAAACTACTTTGATCAATTCAAATTCGATTTCATCAAGATTCCATCATTCCTACCTCATCTACACTGACTTATTTACGGTGTGTCCTATAAACGGTTTCTACAAGTACGGAACACATTTCAGGACCCTGGAGATGTATCCAAGATACTGAATATGGCTTGGCCGTTTTCAGCCATTTCTGGATACTGCCCGTTCAGTTCCTTGGTTGCTTCTGGAAACCGCCAGCAGTTTTCGGCTTTATTTTGTGTTTTTGGTTTTTCTATTCTAAAAAACAAAGAAAGCTCACACTAAACTTAAAAGTTTCCACTAACCCTAACATGGGAAAACAAAATCCTTGAAAGTTAAAACAGAACTGTTGTGGAAGGCCAAGGAATGAAGGACTTGGGTTTTCAAAACAAAACGGTGGAGAAGCAAAGGTAAAAGCAAATTAGCAGTGTCATCCTGGGCAGTTTTTTTCATAGCAGGTGGAGGAAAAATGGCTCAGTGATGTCAACTGTAATGGAGGATTAAATGCATAACTTTCAGCTTCAAGTTCAACAGGAAAATTTGTATCCAAGGACACCATTAATGAGATTTGTAACCAGGGGAAACAAAAGAACTAGGATATGTTGCAGGAACTCTTCTGCTGGGGTGCAGTTTCGTGATGATGGGTATGGCTAGGAAGCACCTCAATGATGGCAAGAAACGTTGTCTTTCTGTTTTTTGAATTGAAAATGGGTACGGCCTAGAAACATTTCCTGGTCAAACGCTCTTTTGTATCTACTGGCGTTTTTGACTAGGAAAGCTCCGGAAAACACCTTTTTTTTTCCCTTTTTCAATAGAAATACCCAAAAAGTGTTGTAAATGCTCTAAAAATGTCAATTTGGATTTCACTGTTATAAAAATAATTTATTTCTGTCACTAGGGTTTTCCAAGCAATTTTTGTT
>SNQJ01S0045480.1:36463-71434 GCA_010110895.2 Picea sitchensis
ATATATATATATATTTTCGGGAATAATGATGATTTTTTTTTTAAATGGTCAAAGACTAGATTAGAGAAACTCAGAGAAACTCTGAGACGATGGGTTTGGCCACAAGCCAATAGATTGTTGGCAAGGACAACGTAATTGACTAGAAGTCTAGTGGCCAAAGGCCAGGATTAAAAAAACAAAGCTCTGATACCACTGTGGTGAACCAACCTGGTTCACTATGTAAACATCCAATATAAATAGGACAGTACGCAATAATCCATTAAGGATAGTAATTATGTTTAATAATAATTGTATAAGAATGAATAATATATAAGATGAGCTACAATGAGGATGAGGGTTTGTATATATACCCACGCAGGGGTGCCCTTTCATAAGAGACATGACCTTTCATATGTCATGTCTCTTCATAATTAATTATTAGTTATTAGTTATTTATATTTACATATTATATATATTTATGTTTGTTATACCATGTAAGTGAGGTGATGTGGCTAGGGGATGTCCAGACATGTGGGTGAAGTGAGAGCCAGGGATGCATAATGTTATCTGTGGGTGCCTTTGTAGAAGGCGCGCTGTACCTGTCATGGATGCAATTTTTCCAAGCTCGTTTTTGACTTTATTCTTTTCTTTTATTTGCTTTTTCTTCTTCTTTTCCTTTTTTATTCAAGGGCTAACTAGAGGACACTGCCTTGGCATGGTGACCAAAACTGACAATGTNGTACCATCAAGTACTTGATAGAGAATCAAGTAGCCCCAGGACTTTTCCTGGGGTCTTATCCACCAAGGTCAGAGACCAAGGATCAACCCATTCCCCAGGCATGGGTACCCTGGACATTTCCAGGGGCCCTAGGCTTATCTAGGGGCTTTAACTGCTTGGTTATTCACCAAGAACCCCAGTCATATACTGGGGGCCCTTGCAAGGGTCTTTTGCCATGGCACTGACTGTTTGGTCCCAGACCAAGTACCCCAGGAGTGCACTGGGGGCCTCAGACTTATCTAGGGTCTTGGCCATCCTCTAGGAGAATGGCTCTCGCAGCTGCTTATAAATTTAACACAACTTAAAGAAAATGTAAAATTTATATGTTAAATAATTTCAAGAATTAAAATAAATGAAGTAAGAACAAAACAATCTGAAAATCATTAATACACAAGTCCCAATTGAGAAAAACCAGATTTTTGTTAATAAAAACTTTTCTGGGTTACAACAAGAATGCCTCCTTTCAAACCCTTGCGAGGGTGAGCACCAAGATCAGATTTAAAAGTCTAAGATGGAATTCAACATCATACATAGACGATTACTGTCTGAAAGAAAATGACCAAGATTGTATACACTGGATCAGTCAAGTCACAAGCCCATCAAGTCTCGACTCTGCATAATAATCTTAATCAGACCTAAAACTTAATTAAAAAATTCTAATAAAACTACATAGACTATCAAGAGAATTGAATGACCTTCTGAAGCACGTCAAATATCAATGCTCCCTGGTTCTTTCTTCTTTGCCACCTTTAGAAAGTTCCTGCTATCAACAAAAGGATTAAGCCTTTTTAAGAAACTTGGAAAATTGAATGATGAAATTCAGAAATCTCAATATGAAACATGAACAAATCTTATCAGAAGTGTTTCTCTCTAATTCCTCATATATTCTTTGTTCTTAGGTTCTTCCTTTTATTTTCCAAAAGGTAGTTTCCCAAGTTGTTGAACTACTTTTAGTTACTAAAGTTAAATAACTTTAGTTAAGAAATAGGACTAAGGATATTTAATAATAAATAATAACTAAATAGGTGGGGTCCCCCTTTTCGTATGTCTTTAAACTTTTCAATCATTCCCTTGTTTCTCCATAATCATTTTCATACTTTATGCGCATACCATCATAACAAATAAATATAACTGTAGTTGAAATAGTCATGCTCCAAAATAATAAACACTTGTATCGCTCAAAACTTATATAGCATGATTTATGTTTTCTCAAAATAATAATAGTAATATCAGGTGTCCAAAAGATAAGTGTCTCAAAAGTCAAAATATGCCACCATGACAATGAAAATAAACTAAAAGACATATTTTTTGTGTGAGGCTGTCTGCCTCTGTTCACTGCCCTCTGACATTGTTGTCCAATCCTTGATTAAATCTGCATCTGCATATTTCTTTTCTTCACTCGTGGGGACTTACTGATGCAGCTCATTAAAGATAATTATTCTTACACTGTCTTCGAGTCTCAGAGGCAAGGATTTAATGGTGTAGGATGATGTTTCAGAGGAATCAAAACTGACTGAAATAGTAGGCTATTGTTTTTTACTTGGTCTAGGTTCAATAGACAAGGCTTTATATTTTTTTGGGAAATTGAGGCAAGTGTGCATGTGAAGCCACATAAGCAAATGGCTGAATTGCTAGTATAGGAGGTGGAGGAGGAAGTGGTAAAGACATAGTTGGCTAATGACCAATACCAGATGGAAGATTGAGTGGTGGATCATTCCAACCATCATTGACTGGAGGATGAACTTGTAGATGAGGATGATCAGGAATGCCTGCGATGCTTGGGTGAGGTTGAAGATCATTAGGTTGAACAAGAGGAATGAATGGTGGTTTGAGGGGCAGAAGGACTGGGTACCTTGCAAGATTCAAGTAACTAGTCTGTACAAATTGATTAAACTCCTCAGAGTTTGCGTCAAAATGTATAGAGAACCTCATCCTCTTGTTCCTCCTGCTTTTCCAAAATGCATTTGGCCTTCTGCCTATGTTACTTCTATTTCCTCTGTTGCCAGATCGATTATTGCCTCTACTGAAAAAGCTCATCTATATCATCCATATCCAAATTAGCAAGTATATAAGACACAACATATAAGACATCAAATACTATTTGTCAACCTGACTAAATTTGGCTCTGAAATGACATAACCATGCAACATAAAAGGGAGATGAACAGGAAAAGTGAATTGAGGGAAACAAAAGAGATACCGCACATGCCCCAAATTAATACCATACATGCACCAAATTATCATCCAAACTCTGCAATATGTCCTGAGAACTTTCATTATGTAAAAGCCATTTTTCTTTCATAAATATGAACAGAGAAGTATATGGAGAATTGGGGTTTGTATGATTAGGAATAATTTGTGAAAAATGAATTATGACATGAATTATATATGAACTGTTCAAATTCATAAACTTTAATCAATGCCTATACATTTCCTTTATCAAAAGAATCAACCTTTGAACTGTTTCATTATATATACAAGTTGTGAGCTATCATCCATCTATGCTCATCACTGCTATTCATTTTTTTTGTCAAACTGAAATTTACTCTTTAAATTACATAGAGAGGGAGTAAAATGGAAAAAAGGATTTTATGGATAGGATTTGGGAGCATAACTTATGTAAAATGTTATGTATGAGAGGATAAATGCATGTCTATATAATTACAAGTTAGCTGTCAACATGTAGCTTTAATCCATATCCATGCCATTTTAACACATGCCACTGAGTCATGTCATTATCAAAATATATGTGGTATATCTGATATACTCTTTGAAATGATATACACAAGACTTAGAAGTTCAAAACTAGACCAAATAATCATCCATACACATCAACGATCAACACTTTTCACAACTCTTTTACTTCATATCCTCTCATTCCCAAACAATACTTTATGTTTTCACCCAAATCCAAACTCGATGAATCCAAAATACTTTTAGTTCAGAGGATGAAAGGCATGCAGAGAGTAGCAAGAAGAATCTGGAATTATTCAACTTCTAGAAGACATGAGTTTTTAACTCTTCCTTTCTCATCAAAGTATTTGGTCACAATGCAAAATTGCATTCCCCATGTAATGACACAAACTGGTCATGAATGTATTCAGTAAATTCATCAAACCTGATTTCATCAATGGGTACAAATTGGACAATCTTTGCTTAACCCATTTTTCATCAATAATAGAATCAACAACTTCAGGTATTAGCAAATTTAATATGAGAATTGAGCCATGTTGCAGCTTGTATAAAATCTATTAGTTATTGTTGATTTTTCATAAGAGATGATATTGTATGTGAATACATTTTATTACAATGACGAGTGTTCTATATATAAAGAACATATGGTGACCATCCATGAAGAGATGCGTCCTTTGGGTAATAAATATATTTATATGTTATACTTTATATTATAAATATATTATTATATTAATAATATTTTAATTAATAATCATATTATTAATTATCAATCTAGTAGAATGTCTTTTTGATTCTGCCCAAACATCAACAGTTACGAGTTCAAAAACCCTTACCCGTAGACCAAAATTATGGGATTGTCAATCAACTATTGAGTATTAACAGACCTCGGTTCGAGTTTTGTCATCATATAGAATTTACAATACCCAAAGAAAAATATCCAAACTTTCGTTGTCCCAAAAGTATTCTTAGTTTAAGGAAGGAAAATAAAACTCAGACTTAGTTGCAAGGGTTTTGTTATGGCATATGTGGATTTTCATAGACTGGGTTGAAGCCGTATACAAGGTTTATTTTGCCCCTATTGAATAGACCCATATCATTCACTTTTAAAGCTGGACTGGGTAAGCTTTTTTTTCCATCAACTCAATAGAGGAAACATAACCAGTAAGGATAAAATAAATCATTGAACTGAGTTCTACTTGTATACGAACCAACAATGGGAACCCAAGACTTCTATTCACCTTCTCTTCATCGAATCAGTTCAGACAAAATGGAAAATGGAAAATGGTAGTATGGACATGCAAAACCAATGACTTTAACAAATATTTTCAACATATATTCATATCCTTTTATTTTCTTCAAGAAATGGCAAAGAAAGGGGAAATAAGACATTTTTATGTATACAACACGCACACCAAAGCCAAACTTAAACAATGTAAAGACAAATATATTGCAAGAGATGTAAGAATAGTTGTGAACTCATACCTTGTTTAAATGCGATCTTATATCATTGTCAAGGGTCTAAAATAGTTATAGCGACCACCAAACACAAGGGTTTCTCAACAACCAGAGCGTTAAGCTCTCTTCACAACAAAAAAATGAAATGAAACTCAAAAAATCCCACAAGATAGCAAGGTGACGGATTGGGGTGGTGGGGTAAATTCCCACATCCCGTCAAAATCAATCATGGCCAACTCCACTACTCACCACAACAAAATCGTGAAACACATACTCCACATCGACTACAAACCACCTTTGTTGAATGCCATGTAAGAAGTCAAACCAAACACAAACTCAAACTACATGCCAAGCGAGCATCAACCTYGTATGCCAACTTTTTAATCATAAAGATCCTTTACTTGTCACATCTCACAACTAACCAAATCCTCATATGAAGATTACCATTGTTGTCAAACACTACATTGAGATATGCGACCATCATATTGTATGGGTCAATCACAGCTTAAACCATGCAACAAACTTTAACCATGTGTAATATACAATATTACATCGACCAAAGATTATGACATATGACCTTGCATGCAAACCATAGGTACCATATTCACCCTTGAAACCTTACACTTATTAATTTACTTCCAAAGGACCTTAAAGATTTGAACCTTAAAACTTATGAGAAGTGTCATGACAACAATGACATGATTGCTTTTTAATGCATGAGAAAACATATGCAATGTAGTACTTGCATTTATTTGTTTTAATTACATGAGTAGAACAGTTCTAAAACTCTTTTTGCATTTGTAGCAAAACATAGCTTGATATTCTTTGATTATCAAGTGAATATGAAAGGCTATTAAAACCGACTTATACCAACATGCTAAGGCTCTTCATAGCCATAGAACTTAAATGATCCCATCTCCGAAACATAAGTATATAATTATTGAGAAATGATTGAAAATAAATGCCTTTGAATTTTCTAAATAAGGGGACCCCACCTATTAGCTATTTAGTCGTCCATAATCATAAGCTTCACAATAATTTGCAAGMTTTTAATATAGGTGACGAAAATTTGAGTCAACAAGTTCTAGTACTAATACAACAAAATATAGAGCCCTTTCCAGGTTGATACCCTGTTCATGTATGCTAATTACATCTTTATAAACTGAGCCAAAGACCACAAAACTTTGAAGAACATTTACTAGTTAGAGGAGGCAGAGTCTTGAAAATTTGGGGCCCTGGGCTGCTGTAGAGGCATAGAGGTAGTTCCTCGTTCATAATTACCATTGCTTGTACCACCTTCTTGAAGAGATTTTCTCTATGATTGATTGACGTAGAGGCTGAGTATTGAGGGTATGCATTAGTCTTTAATTGTTGGATATCCAACTACATTTCATCCATCCTTTGAGTTAGGGTAACCAAAGCTAGCTTGAATTCCTCAAATTTGCTTGAAAGCTGTTGAAACCCAGAACAATTTGCTTAAGCAATTTCCTCATGATGCTGGAGAACCTTTATAATATCACTCGAGGACGGTAACTTCTCTAACCACTGCGACTAGAATCCAAAAATTCTCTGCCCCCCGGGGATACCAAGTCTGATACCACAGATAACAACAGATGGAAACAAAGCACGGCAAAAAAGAACCTCAAGGTACAGAAAATGATCAATACCATAACCAGGGAACAATGTTTGAAAAACAAGAAGGAACCTAAAGAGAGCAACAAACAAGACTAGCAGGGAAAGGACACCTTCCTCTGCAGTCTGAATTGTAACCAGTGAGCCGGACAAAAAAGACTCCCTCAAACAAACACCCTCCAAGAGTAAATTATGAAGCTTGGAAGCCTGCATCGAACCATGGACTGAAACCCTCTAGGAAATCAACAATGAACGATCCATATCTAGAGCCATCCCACCACCTAAAAACTAGAGGGGCTCATGTCAAAATGAATGCCCACAGAAATGACATTAATCCCTCGAGTGTGCGGGGAGGTAATCACAAGCATCGTAGAGATTGGCCATAACACCTATTTGCACAAAGAATGAGGGGGGTGCAACAATGGGTATATGCATGACCCCCTTACTCCATTCAAATTAATAATGCCACTTTCCAACCTAGTGCCAATCTTAGCCCAATGGTCAACTAGGAGGTTTAAATCTCTTCTTATGTGATAAATTTTGAACTCAACAAAACTTTCACAAGGGATAAGATACTAGAAATTATGCCATTGAAAAGATTGTTTTTGGATTGGATTCTCTTGTTTATCGCTTGAACAATCATCACGGAGTCACCAAAGACTAGGATTTTGGTGACGTTTCACTCTTTTGCTATACACACTCCTTCATATAAGGCACAAGCTTCAGTGATGTTGTTTGAGACCGTCCCTAAACCCCATGGATCAAGAAGACTCCCCCTCGCACCTGCCACCCCAGTTCTTCAAGTCATTTTTAGTGAACCAATTGTTCATACAATTGATTAAAATACTTTCCTACCAACATCCTTGACCTGCTGTTAGGGTGATGAATCTTGATTGAGTAGGGGATCAATAGATTTCCTATTACACTTGCAAAGAAAACATAGGCAAGGACCTTGCCATGATTGTTTGTGCATTACCTCCAAGGTAAGCACTTTGTTGGCTAAAGCAAGCCACATGTAAACTCGTGTTTTCATCTGAGCTTTCGCTTTCCATTTGGGCCTTCACTGCTAAAAAACCTCACCAATATCATCACCAAACATTTCTCTATAACCTAGACTGGAATATTCTTAGACCGGATAAGAGAATTATCTCTATCTCTCTGTCTAATAAAGTATCAAGTTAGTTGTTGAGTGTATAGATTCCATGAAACTGCATCTGGTCCCACTAGATTTACATGCTCAACTTTCTTCCAGCCTTGCTTCCAAATATTAATGGTTAATGAGTCTATAGTATCAACAAAGAAGAGTAAAACCTTGGTCTTGAAGTATATTTTGAACTATATGTGGCCGAGTTTGATGTTTTTCGCAGCCCACTCAATGGTCTATTCTCAATCTAACTTTTTTTCCATCCCTTATTCTAGAGGCCAACTGATTTACCCACCAAAGGAAAGGATACAACAAGTGCTTTCCAAACTAGATAAACATTGGAAATAGATTTTGCTGGTCATCTGATTCATTCCAGATCCAAGTATTTATGTTGTATAATAGCATACCACAATCCGTCCTTAGAAATAAGCCTCCACTAACTCTTGATAGCCAGTGTTTTGCCAAATTGTTGGATATCTTACAAACCCACCCACCAGTAGCCTTGGGTTTAGCTATTCTTTTCCACTATTCGAAGTTAATGCTATCTCTTTCCCTTTTACTTGTCCAAGAAACATGGAAGCAGTTCATTCTAATCTTTTCCAACATCCCCATAGGAATGTAAGCTAATGATAAACAAGACTTGTCTCCAATATGATTTAACCAAAGTAAGCCTTCCTCCTATGGACAACCACCTAGTGAACCAATTTGTAATCCTTCTCTCAATTTTTTGATATAACCAAATACAATCCTAGAAGCCATAATCATTGGATTTTAACATAAAATACATGTACTTTAGGCCAGGTTGAAAGGTATTATAGAGTGAAAAAAAATCCAAAAATTGCCTCCTCTTGACCTTGGTGCACATTGTTTAGAGAGATAAATGATTTTAGAGTATTTATTTCCATGCCAGTTGCAAAACAATACAAATTTAGTGTTTCTTTGAACTTGAGAGCTTCTTTGTAGGTACAATCACCAAACAACAACACATCATCCCCAAAGAGGAGATGAGTTAGGGCCAACACATTGTGAGTTTTATCGCATTGATGGAGATTTGCAACTTGTATCTTGGAGCATTGGACCAACTTGGGGGATTCATCTTTATGGAACATTTTCTCTTCTTGATATTTGATTCTTTGATGGAGGTTTTGGTTGGGGGAGTCTCACTTCTTGGTTGGATGATTGTGCTCGTTGGTTTGGTGGTCTTCTCACTTGTGCTTGCCTTGTTGGTCACCCATTGATGGTTATGGAGCATGCTATATCATTATGATGCGGTTTTGGTATATTGGTTTATCTTGTATGTGCTACACCTTGTTCTTGGATGATGGTTCTAGTCCCCCAAGGGGTTAGATGATAGTTTTAGGAGGTAGATGTTTCATGATGTTGTTGGAGTTTCCTAGTGATTATATGTGATGATGTTGTATTATTTATGTCACTAGGAGGGGTGTTCCACATGGTCCTTTTATGTTGATTTGTGGGGACATACTTCATGATTGGATGGGTTGGCTTTTATATTGCCCCCCTCTCTTATGATGTCGATGTGGTTGGAGGATGTGTTGTGATTGTGCTCTTTGCCTTTTTGGGGTTTCCTTAGGTGATATGACTCGACATTGTAACATTTGTTGGATATCACCTAGGTGGAATGTGTTTGATGATGTAAGTACCTTCATGGATGTACTTTTTCCTAAGTTTGGTTTCAGTGGGGGGGGGGCTTATGACATACATCTTTGATGATCAAGCCTTTTTTTAAGGTTTGATGAGTTATTATTATATTATAGTTCTTTGGTGGTGTGCCTTAGGTTCAAACCTAGTTGGAGCTTCTATTTTGTCATTGTGTTGTTATCATGGTGGTCGTTGCTAGGTGATATAACATGTTTCCATGGTACAACACTTGTTGTAGCACACCCCCCTTCATTGACACACATGTTCATGTTGATTTAATTAGTTGATGACTATTGGGAGGTTGGACTATGATTTTATTTGAGCATTAACCTTTATGCACACATGTTGAGGTTGATTTAAGTATTTAGTGGTTAAATTAATCCATTTGAATACATTGGAGGTTAATTGCTTGACCTCCTTACTTCACTTGGCAGTTGTTCACACTTGGAGGGGTTATTTGTAGGTTAATTGAGGCTTTATTACAGAGTGCTCCTCCCTTGGGCATAGTTTTTAAGGCTTGGATAGCTATTTTAGTATTATTTTATTGATGGAGAGGTTGGCACACTTCTCTAGGTTGCACTCTCTTTTGTGTGCATGTTTTGGGGAATTAGTTGTGGTATTGGAAAATGACCCATGGTTTTGGCATGAACATTGAAGAGGTCGCCTTGGCACTCTTTTCTAGGCTGCACTTCATATGGAGATATTTTATTATTTTTGGGTGGTTGAGGTAGTTATTGCACCTCTCTTAGGTGCTCTATTATCTTTATTGTATGGATATTTTAGCTACACTTGCCATCTTTTGAATTTCATTGGAGAGCACCCTCACCTTTTTGACTTGGCACATATGTTATTTCATTTGTTGTGGTTATGGAGGATTTTATTGAGAGGTATGTGGCATACTTGGAGGGATACACGTGGCACATTGCATGCTCTTGCTTGGTCTTATTTCTATTTGTGGAGCATTATCTTGGAGGGTGCACTTATGGAGATGGTCCACTTGCTATTTTGGGGTTTGACCACGCCCTTTCTTGTGGAGTGCTTCATGTACTTAGCACCTTGCACATTCATCCATGGAATTGGTTGACTTGGGATTTACACATGTGGATTGGTTACATGCATCTTGTGGACCACTTGCTATTTCTGGAGGTTGATTATGGAGCATTCTCCTAGGAGGACTGTTTTATTTTTTTAACTCTCGTGCATCTTAGTGGCTGCACTTTGTGAGCTTTCTTAAGTGGGTGCATTTTGTGAGCTTTCTTAGGTGGGTGCTTGAGCACATCCTCCTAGATTCAGCATTATTCAATTATATTTTGCATGCATCCATTCTTGGAGGGTGAATTCTTGTGGACCTCTTGCATGTTGACCTAGTTATCATGCCTATTTTTATTTTTACACCACCTCTTAGGAGTTTTTTGATGTAATATCTTTCCTACTTTTGGACGAGGGTGAGTTCTCCTTGGGAGGGTTATGTCCACGTATTGTGACATGGTCAAACATGGATTGAGAAGGGATCTAACCACAATTTTATATTATTTCTTTGACTTGTCATGGAGTTAATTAGCAAATAATAATTCTTTAATGTATGAGAGAAAAGTTTCACTCTATAAAGATGAGCTTTCTCTTCATTGTAATGGTTGTTAGGACTTTGGGGATTGAGGAGCTCTCCCCTTGGACTTCAATTGTTCTTCATATACTTGGAGCCTTATGGAAGATTGGTATAACATCTTTTATTGTGAGGCTTTATGATTGTAATGTTTCATACGTTGATTTCAATTTTAGGAAACCCTTGTCTTTTTGATGTGAAGACCTTGTAATGAACCATATTTCATTTGGATAATGTAATGTGAGGATTTAATGCCTCTTAGTATTATTGTTCTTCTTACTAGCTTACACTTAATAAACCTAGTTGTTGATAGCATGATATGGCACCACCTTCATACATTTTGAATAACACACCTAGCTTTTCAGGGACAATTTTCTGCAATAGATTTCAGCAAGTTAAGGCTGATTTTTGGCATGCATAGTAGCCTTTATTGTCTTACATCTTCATGCATTCGCCTTCTTTGATCTATGCTTCCCATTAGATATTGTAATGTTTACTTCATTAGCAATAAATGTATTAAAGTAATAATGCAATATCATAAAGTGGAAATAAGACATATGTAATAAATGACATTTATGTTAAATGTAATTATGAAATTAGGTGAGTGGTTCCTAACGAGAATAACAAAACTTGCTAGATATATATACAACACCTTATGTAATCTTACATACATTGATATAATACATCTCTCTTTTCGACTCTCTTGCGCTTGTCTCTTGTATATTCCCCATAGCATAGTTTAACCTTTCCTTTCCTCCCTTTGCCCAAGGTGTGATTAGGCACTTGGTCTTGGGGTTTTCCACCTTAATATTTCCTTCTTACACCCTGCATTTTCCCATTTCACATACTACAACAACCTTGTTTTGTTCAAGCTTATTCTTAAAAAATCAGCTTGTGCATCCATTCTATAGCCTTAGCAATCCTATCCTTAGGGAAGTCTTGCTTGAGTTCAAGAAGAGCCAACCAATAGTGAGAGGAAGATATACTATGGTGATAGTGGGGTTGCCTTCTTGAGTTGTATAAGACTAGCCCATTGATGTTGGGACTTTACATCATACGTAAGTGCTTGATTTTTTTGTAACACTTACTATATTTTTCTGATATAACCAATTACAATCTTGGAAGTCATAATCATTGGGTTTTAACATAAAACACATGTACTTTAGGTCAAGATTGTTGGGAGCGGGAAATAGGACCAGGAAGCGCAATTTTCAAAAAGCTTCCGAGAGCGAAGCTTTTGGGTAGCATTTTTCATATAATACATATTTTAATATATTTTGATGCATATATATTAAAAAAACTTGCAAAATGCATATATATTAAAAAAACATGCAAAATGTCGAATCAATTGCAGAAAACATGAAAACATAGACTTAACTACTAGATTAGTGATGATCATTACACTAAGTTACCAGGATTCAGATAAGGATACGGATTTGAATGATCCAGATACAAATTCATCATATTTTTGAAAAACCAGGATCCGGATACAGCGGGGAAACGACAAGTACAAATAATATAAAAAATAATATTATAATTTTTAAAAATAAAACTTATATAAAAAATTAAATATAGAAAATTTTAATTATATAATTTACATATACAATACTTATATAATTGCAATTGATGTATAATGCTTATAAATAATAACTAATCTAATACATTAATACATCAATTATTTATAAAGTTCCTATTTAATATATATATATATATATATATATATACACACACACACACACACACACACATTATAATTTCAGTTGCTAAATATTATATATATATATATATATATATATATTAATGTTGGTTATATAAAGTTAAAATTATTTTATAAACTTATATCCACAACCCTTATATACATTAGTTAAAATTAATTATATAAAGTTAAAATAACTTTTTAAACTTATAAAACTTTATAAACAATAAAATAATAGCTTATTAAACAAACAATAAGCTTTATAAATTTTATGGTTCGACATTCCGAGAAAAGTATGTCATTGCATGGCTGCAGAGTGTAAACAATAAACTTTATAAACTTTATGGTTGGAGAAAAGTATGTCAGCACGTATTCAACAACAAACAATAAACAATAAAATAATAGCTTATTAAATAAACAATAAACTTTATAAACTTTATGGTTGGACATTCTACTATACATTCCCAAAGCTTACCCAAACTCCGAACCAACCCGACTTAGCCCCAACCCTTTTGCAAGCCTAACCACTTGCCGCGACCGAACCACTAATGTTAAAGGATTGGGAAATCGAGATCCTTATCTTGAAAGCGACTATGTTACCGAGATCCGCGTGTGTTAGGTTTGTTGTTGTCGGATCCGCCTCCACCACACGAGATACAATTCAATTTTTTTAGAAACGGATGTCTGCCGGATCCCACACGGATCCGGATCCCACACGGATCCATCCAGATTCGGATCGGAACAGGGGATCCGCGGATCTTGAACTTGACTCTTGCGTTTCTGGTAACATAGTCATTACAACATCAATCATTTAGTACACATATAACATCAATCATCTTGTAGTTAAAACTTATAGCATTGTCATCAAATGATCAATCATCAACCACAACATCAACCTTCAAGTTTCAACATAAAAATTTGTCATCAACAAATTGTAACAGATAACATCAACCGTGAAATGAAATAGAGCATCATATTCATTACCAAAGAGTTGTAAGATTTAGTCAATAGTTCAAAGGTAGGTTCAAACTGAAATTGTGATATAATGTTGACAAAATAAGCCTACCAAGTTCTATAGACTACTTCTAAATAGGAAAAAGAAAAAGAGATCTAGTATCCACTAAGCTTTCCTCTTGCCACAAGAAAATTCCAGTTTCTTTTCCCGTGATTTATGAAGAAGAGGAGCGAGAGTAGGTGGAAGTTTTTCGTGGAACACGAACAACAACTACATGGCCCCACATAATGTTAGATGTTGTGAAGATAAAGGCAAAACTGCTGCATTTGGAAACATACTAATGGATGGGGGGTGGCATGTCTGCTCCATGCGTATGATCACCATCATGATCACATAAACGTTTAGCTTCCAAGTGCTGTAAGACTATGGGTCCATCCTCCAAATTAGCCTTGGTTGGATTGTTGTCCCAAGTCACATTTCTTTTATGATTATCATTCTTCATTGCATCGCAATTATGGGTATGTTGGAAGAACCATTATCTTGCAACAAAATAAGAACAATAAGTTAATTTGCAGGTAGCTTTAGAAATGAATTAGAGGTTAATTTGTCTTCATTTTCCATATATTAGGGTTCTTTAGACTTCTTATGGGTCCCACACCCCTCATGGGCACTTGGTAGTTTTTGAGGCGTTTTCGAGTTTCCAGAAGTTTTTGGTATTGGAACGTGGGCAGTTTAGGAGTTTTGTGCAACATAGGGTCAAGGAATTTCTGATATTGTTCTACGCCATGGATGCATAGGCAAGAATCCAGTAGCATGGGGGGATGGGGATTGACCACTGTATATTCTTTGTGAACTTCATATTCAACCCTTGATATTTTGCATTCGTTTTGTGTTGCCTCCTCTTCCTTCTAATATTTGTTTCTATCTTTGGTTGACACATTCAAACAAGTTTTGACTCCTATAGTCTTGCCTTCATCCCATGGCATAATCACACAAAGATGTTTTCCAAGCTCTCCAATCTCCCTTCAATCTCCTTGAGAACTAAGAAGAAGCCCACTCAAAGCCCTCCTAACAAAGATGAGTGAAATGAGAAATAAAATGAGAGAAAAACGGAGTGAGTGAGTGTTTTAATCCTAAAAAGCCCTAGCCATGCCTTTTGGAACCATTTGGAACTTTGACTTGGTTCCTAAACGCAAAATATGCCAAGTCTGCCTCATTGCATGGGAGCGCTCATGGAATGTTGAGAAAGTGTTTTGGAATAGGTCAGGGAGAGCTCAGGAAGCAAAATTTTTATTGAGGGAGCACGCTCACTTCCTAAGCTCTCCCTAAAATGGCAAGGAGCAAAATTTTTATTAAGGGAGTGCACTCCCAAAAAATACTCCCAAAAGGGAGTGTTCATGAAGCACGCTCCCTAGTGTGCATTTCCTGAATGCTCCCTCTAGGAGTGCGGTGCTTGGTTGGGGGGTCGCTCCCCCGCAACATAGCTTTATGCCATGGTTGAAAGGTATTATAGAGTATGAAAAAAAATTGCAAATTGCCTCCTCTTGACCTTGGTGCACTTTGTTTGGAGAGATACAAGATTTTATAGTATTTATTTCCATGCTAGTTGCAAAACAATACAAATCCTATGTTTCTTTGTACTTGGGAGCTTTTTTGTAGGTACAACCACCAAACAACAACACATCATCTCCAAAGTGGAGATGAGCCAGGGCCAACACCCTTCCTATTTTAATACCTTAAATTGATTTGGTTCTGTGAGCCTCCTTGATTAACCTTTCTTAGGCCTTCAACCACAATGAAGAAAAGCAGAGGAGATGGTGGGCAACCTTGTCTCAGCCCTGTTGTTGGCTTAAAAGAACCAGAGGTAGATCCATTTATGAGAATTGAAAAGGACATTGAAATTCAAACAATGGATTATCCAGTTTATGAGAGGAACACAACAACTAATTTGAGATATAACTAACTAACCCTATCCTAGACCTTGGACAAGTCTAACTTCAACACCATAGCTTGTAATTTCTTGGAGGTTATTGAGTGAAGAATTTTTTGGGTGATTGCAAGAACGTCCTGGATTTGCTTGTCATTGATAAAACTAAATTGTTCTTGAGAAATGAAATTAGAGAAAACCTCTTTCAGTGTTTTGACTATCACATTGGATATGATTTTGTACAGGGCATTGTAGAGGGAGATGGGACGAAAATCTTTAAATGGCAGGAGTTATCCTTTTTTGGTACCATAGCAATAAAAGTTTAATTGATGGAACCCATAACTTGACTAGAAGTCCAAGATTCCTTTATGATCTTCAGGGGAGGTCCCCTTCTACTAGTTCATAGAATCCCAGATAAAAATCAATGGTCTTGTGATCCAGGTGGATATTGGTGGCCACCCGCCTATTCCACTGGGACCCCCACCATTGCTTCTTTCAGTTTTTCAGTTTCCGCACAGTTTACTATTTTTAGCAGTTTTTTCGGGTCCTGAACTTTCGGAGCCGTTTTGAGGCCTTAAACGACGTTTTTTGGGAAAACGGGGAGCAACATGGATTGTAAATCGATGTTGCTCACCCAAAAGTTGTAGTCCTCGGATAGATCTTTCTAACGAGGTATAAAAGGCGTCAAACGGAGATCGTATGCCAAAGTTACGTCCCCGGGAAGTTGATGTACCAACTTACCCAAACAGGGCCCATAGTCTTGGCGTTTCATCTCTAGGGTTGGAGTCTTTGGATGTTTAGGGTTTCCATTGTTTTCTCAATAATAATAGGCCTTGAGCCTCATTGTAACAATCAACTTCTCACGGATGTGAGTAGCCATCACATCTCTTCTCAAGATAAGCTGGCCGCCCTAGCTAGTTTCTTTCCATTACATGCATGGCATATTTTAGTCATTTGTTTATTAATGAAATGAAGTCTTTCATTTGCATCTACGTGTTTATGCGTATGTTCTGTATTTCATTGTGTTCCTACATAAATCCGGATCATCTTGTCATTTGGGCTCAAACTTTTACTCCTTTGAGAGTACTCTACCACTAATTAAAGCTCTTCTTTTGAAATCTAAACCATTAGGTTGTAATTTACCTCATCATAATTTTTTTTGGTGAAGCGAGATTCTATTTTTATAATTTTTGGAATATTCACTCTATTGGGTTCCTTGTAAAGATTGTTGAAATGAGAAACTCCTAGTCAAGCAAGATCCTTGAATCTAATGACCTGCCTTCACCATCTTCTAGTTCCCAGATAGTATTTATAGACTTTCTCTTTTGGCGTAATTTTGAAAGTAGTTGGTGTTTTCATCTCTTTGTGAAAGCCACACAACCTTACTTTTTATTCTCTATTTAGAATACTCCCATTCCACAAGCCTCCACTTGTTGGCCTCTAGCTCCTTAAGCACTGCTATTTCCTGAGTTGAGAAAACCCCTAAAGGATTTTGAGTAAAAGGTTGTGAAATCTTATTGTCAACAAGTCATTGTTCCTGGGAATTCCAACACTTTTCCTTACCCCAAGACTGAAGAAATTTGAGGTTCTAAGAGGCTGCCTAACGGGTCTGAACTTTCTGCCAACTGAAACTTCCTTTTAGTAGTGATTTGATGCTCTTTTAATGCTGATGTTTTATGAGGTTAGTGTAGGAAAGTTTGCTTCCCACATACATCTTAATTACAGCCATTAAAACAAGTAATACACCTCTAGATCTTTTTACTATGCTGAAAAGGAAATAAGCAAACCACAAATTTAACTCAAGTGATTTTTTGGTAAACATGACCCTGGAAAAACCCCATGGGGAAAACCAGTTTGAAGAGGAAATTTATTATGGAGATGTTAAGAAATAGTACAGCAAGGAAACCAACAAGAGGAACCTGTTTACACCAGCCAACTCATCTCAAGCTTGGCAGCAGATTTTCCCTTGAAGTATGAGCTCTCTATGCCTTGAAGTGCACACCCTTGCTTTGGGATTTGCACCCTTAAACTTGGTTGCTTGCTGTCTTGGAATTTGCACCCTTGCTATGTCTTGGTGTGCCTTCCTCTCAAGTGCGCCCTCTCCTCATAGACTTTATCCCTTTAAAGAGTCCGAGGAACATATCCAAAAGGGACACTAAAACATCAATAATCAAACATTTATGACCATATTTCAACATATTCATGGAGCAGATTTGGATATAACCATTGGATGACCATCTTATCAGAAGAGAACAAAATCCCTATGAAAAAGCCACAGACTGGAACTTAAATTATCTATCAAAATATGCTGCTGGACCTTTGAAATCAACTCTTCCCCACAAAATTCTTAACTAACTAAGAGACCTAAAGTCAACAAAAGAGCTTCCTTTCAACTCTTCCCCACAAAATTCTTAACTAACTAAGAGACCTAAAGTCAACAAAAGAGCTTCCTTCGACGAGGAATTAACTTAGTGATTGAAGTTTCTACAAGTGTGCTTAATCGAGATTATGTCAAAGTATTCCTAGAGTTCTCTAACCCAACGCTGCCATGATGACATCAGAAGGCTATCCCACGACCTGGAGTTGTCTAACACCTTTTAGTCTGGCGAAATTTAAAAGGGCCCAAAGAGAAATAAGCTCAACCAAAGTGTTTGAACCAAGACTTGCTCCCAATTTCAAAAAGAAGAAATGATCTGATGTAAGATGTAAAACCATACTGGCTCCACAAAGACCTGGAACCCCCTGACATGCCCCATCGAAGTAACTCCAAGCTGTAGAAATATAAAAAACTGGTGCATGCCTAGGCCTTACAATTTTATTGGTAGGAGCCTTTTTCGATTCATTAAACACAACACGGACCTTATGTGCCACAATGCTTGGACTCCCACAGAATCCATCAAATAATACTCGATTCCTATGCAACTGGATACCCCATAACACATAACATGGAATGTCTTTGAAAGTTCTGAGCAATGGGTTTCTTAGACAATGCCACATTAATTGCTTGAGAAAAGTGAAGTTCCAAGAACCTGGACAGTTCAAACTTAAAAGGATTTCCCTCCAAACTTGCATAGCAAATGAACATGCGACAAATAGATGATCGATCGATTCTTCATCAACCCTGCAGAGGGTGCATCTCTTCGGCCCTTGCCATCCCCTTTTCAACTCGTTATCCCAAGTCAAGATATGATTCACCATCACCAACCGAGCAAATATTCTAGTATTTAGAGGACACTTCAATTTCCAAAATAGAGGCCACCACCTCTTACATGCCTCTTACATAAATGCTCCAACCCATGGGTCTTCTCCCAGTCTAATTCGAGTTCGCCCACCAATCTTCCAAGCTACCCAATAACCAAGAACATGAAAAGCACAAACCGTTCTTTTCCAAATATTTGATGCCCCTCATATAGACTTTGGCTCAGATCTGATCCATTGTTCCAGAGTAAGAGATTTCAAATATTTTTGTTGCATAATTTTGCCCCACAAACCTTCATTAAACAATAATCGCCACAGACTTTTTGTCACCAACGCTTGATCGAAAAGATAGATATTCTTAAGGCCCCAACCTCCATCGTTCTTTGGTTTTGCTAGAGTATTCCATTTAACCAACGATGCACACTCCTGATTTTTTCTAAAATGCTCTTTGGCACATGAGCTAGAGAGAGCCAATAGACTAGAACACTCTCTAGAACCGATTTTAGCAGTACTAATCTACATTCGATGGAGAGTCATCTATGACACATGCAACCGATCCTAGCTTCAATCTTCTTAAACAACCACATCCAATCAATAATTCTATAGTTGTTAGGTTTAAAGTAATAACCTAGGTATTTAAACCGATGTTTATAGACACTATTCTGAAAGCAAACAAAAGATGACTTTGTGCTTCAACATCCAATGATAAATCGTTATAGAAATGATCGATTTGTTGGTGCTTATCTCCATACCAGTGGCTAAGTAGAATACTTTTAAGAGAGAATTGAAGGTTCTCCACTCCCTCACTGTGCCATCCCCAAAAAGAAGAACATCATTGATGAACAATAGATGAGTCCAATTTGCTTGATCGACTACCATCACTCCCTTAATGGAACTATCCATTCTTACAGCATGAATAAGTCTGCTTAGACCCTTTGCAACTAGCAAGAATAGAAAAGGAGATGACATGCAACCTTGTCTCAGTCCCTTGGATGTTTTAAAAAACCTCGATGAAGAACCATTGATAAGTACTGCAAAATTTACTGACGAAACACATCCCATAATCCAGTTGACCACCTCCAAGCTCAATCCAATCTATAAAAGTACCAACATGAGAAAGATCCATTCATACACTTCGAATTTTTGGGAAATCTAGAAATCACTTCCATATTCTAATAAAGGAAATCCTACACTTAGAATTTTGGGGAAATCTGGAAATCACCTCCATATTCTAATAGAAGAAAGCCTATTAGGTAAACATATCCGAGTGTGATCAAGTTGAAGATGATATTTTTGATATTTTAATACAATTAAAATTCCTTTTAATATTTGCATGGTCACCCTATTGTGAGAAAATGGTGAAAGCTATCATGGAAGGTCGACAAGGTTGCAATCCACCTTGACATAACAAACTAAGAATCACCTTGATTGATGGAGTTTCGAATAGAGTGGATAGGCAAATGCGAGGGCACAAACAAGTTTGTGTTAAATAAGGCTGTTCACTGATTCATTCTTAATGGATGTTTGGGCAAATGGCAACCTCTGCCCCTTGATAAACGTAATTGTGAGCTATTGTGATGATCCTTAGTTCCTAAAGGCAACAAATTGCTTTGGAAAATATGGGGGCACGTCGCATAAGATTCCATTTTGTGATTGTTAGAGATGTTGTTGAGGAGGTTTAATTGTAGTTCACGTGGCTACTAGTTATAGATCCAATACTTGTTTGTTGAGATGTTGTTGAGGAGGTTTAATTGTAGTTCACATGGTTACTAGTTATAGACCCAATACTTGTTTGTTGTTTTGTATGCTTGTTGGTCTAGGACCATTTTCAACATTTGTTTTGGGTAAAGGATATGGGGAAAGCAGTTGGACATTTGAAAGAAAATTTCAAGCCAGGTCTGTGCAAATCTATATTTTTAATTACTACGCCTCTTGCCATATATAGGCCACATGCATGATTAGAACTATTAAGACCATCATAAACAAAAACACTTCTTATATTATGTTAAATGACTTCTTATTTTATGCTAAATGCATGCATGATTTAATGTAAAGAAGCAATACACACCATAATTATATGTACTCAATGAGAGAGATAAAGTGGATCAAAGGTAGAAGAGGGCAAATTTTTTAAAAAATATGAAGGCAGTTGTGAATATTTGACGACCTTCATAAAAACTATAACAATGGCCATTAGATATTTATGTTGAAATATTGTAACTGCAAAGAGTATTCTATTTATTATTCATTAGATCAATCTCCTTTTGTGGATTGATCATGTCGAGCATTGTAATTGACCAAATCCCCTTTTGTGGATTGGTCAAACCCTAAATATATCGTCCAAATTGAGAAGTCGGTCCCCAGGCTAATTAAAGTGGTTTTAATCACTAAGAAGACAAGTTGGCCCTGCCCAGTGAAGAGACACCTTTCCAGTGCCTGCCAGTTTGTATAAATAWAGGAAGCCAACGCCTCATTATCTCACTCACTCATTCGCTCATCCAGTGCACAAGTTTGGTAGCTGCAGCTGGGAGAAGAAGGAAGAGAGAGGCACATTGCTCTGTGTTGGATATTCTCTAGTGTTTTGGTTTATTGTCTTGGCTTTGTATTGGCTATCTATATTAAGGAAGTTTTTGTTGGGTTTTCTCCCCCATGAGGGTTTCCCAGGATAAATGATGTGTATCTTATGATAGTGTTTCTGTCAGCGATCCTACCTATGCTATTGTTATCTAGTAAATTGAAAAGAAACCTAATAATAGCTTAAACCTTAACAATTTATACATTGATTCTCCTTTAGGAAAGGGTTATGAAACAACGGACATCATGATAGAGAAACTTAGCAATGCAATGAAGAGGCCTAACAATGCAAATGCTATTGTTCATGAGAGATGGCGTAAATGAAACTCTCCTTGTTATATGGAAGTGTATGCTTTGAATCCTCAATGGTACTAAGACAAGCCTGGTGGGATTCCACCTATGGAGAATGCAGAGGTAAAGGCTAAAGCAAGGTTTCAAGAAAGCTTTATCAAATATCTTTTGTCTAAAAGAGGCCAATTGTTTGGTGGAAGATGCATGGAGATCAAGCTTCAAAGATTTGACATTTGGCTATGACATTGTTGTATGGGGTTGTTATCTTATTTTCCTGTGAAGGGATTTGAGCACATTCTTTTAATTGACTCGATAAAGATGAGTAGTCTAGTTGCAAAGCGGGTAGAAAAAATGGTTTACATGGTTATCGGGGTATGACTATAGGGTGTAAGAAACTAACTTATTTGTAAGGTCCAATAGTTCAATGGGATGTTAATGTTGTGTATGCACAACAACTCGATGAGGAGGATGAGGTTAGGTGAAACAAAGATGGATTATTTGAGATTGTTCACCTATTGATAGAAGAGGAAGCACATGATTCACTGCAATTGGATAATGATGATCATTGATGACCAAGAGCTTGATTTACCATTAGAGTAACCATTCAACTAATGATTGAACCATGGTGTTGCCATTCGGCATTTTGAATCCTACATATATTATGTTAAAAGAACATTGAACAATGAATATTGGGTTCCAATTTTGATTGGGCAATGCTTTTTTTCATTTTTTTTTGTCTATTCATTGAGATTCATGTTATAAATCGTGTTTCTATTTTTTGTTTGGTTGGTAAAAATGGCCCATGGTTGATGAAGTGGGCTCTACCTTCAATGTAGATGCCACAATCGAGGGGTATTTTTGTCAAACTCACCTTGGACGTGCACCTGGCCTCATTTGTTGAGATACACTGCGTCTGTTGTTCGTCAAGGTCATTTGTAGTTCCACCCAGTCTTGGATGCTGTGGTTAGCTTTGTTGTTCGGATGAATGGAACATGTCTTTTGAAGGGGGTTTGAACCCTTGCCTAAGCTTTGAAAGTGCTTTGACTTATGACTTGACTAGAACTTGCTTGACATTCTATTTTTTGTTGAGAAATATAACTCGAACAGGAACTTTGTGCACAGGTTCAGTGTGAATGTGCTGGAAGTAGTTTATGATATTTTGAAAGTAACCACTTAGGAAAAGTGGGTATTTCATTCTATTTTATAATTCACTTTAGGAAAAAAGTCAAAAGTCTTATGTTTTTCAGTTGAGCCTAATAAAGTGTATTTAATGCATTAATAACTTAGACTAGGTTTAATCTCAACGGTACATCTCAGCATGAGATTAGGGTTTCAGTGAAAGTATTAGACAAACAAGATAGAGAGGTCAAGATACAATTCACAGTTGGACAGTTGAGCAGATAAGTGACCAGAGGGGAGAAGGCAATGACAGCAAGAAGAGGATTGATCAGCAGCCAAGCAAGTTGAAGAAGGGTTGTACAGATGGTCCATATAGTATCATACAACAGCATTTTCTTGTTTTCTGTGCAGACTGTACCCTCTATGAAAGCTCTACAGCTCAGTTCTTGGGTTATTTGACCAGGCCACACAACTGCTAAGTTTAAGCAGTCTGTGGAGTTTTCCTTGTAAGCTTTGATTAAGGAATGAAAAGCTGATTTAGGAGGAGAAATCATCTGTGCATGTGTGTGTTAATTTATGCTTCCACTATTTATTGTTTTCCAGCTATTGTGTGATTGTTGCTGTGCAAATATCCATCTATCTTGGAATCCCATGCTCTCGGTGCCTGCTTGTGTCCATACAAGGCCTTCTTAAGCCTACAAACACGGTACTCCTTCCCATTTACCTCAAAGCCCTAAGGCTGCTCTATGTACACTTGTTTTAAAATGACCCCATTAAGGAATGCTGTCTTAGGTTCAAGGATTTGCACACATTCTTCTTATTTCCAAGAATAGTGCATCTGGTACCTAACTTTTAAGGTGTAGACTTCTTTTCAGCATGTTGGCTATATGCCATTTTATGGCATGCATAAAGTTAAAGGCATTTCCTATGTATGAGCCTTTGCAGTACCTTTAATATTGTTTTTGTCGATATTTTGATGGATGAACCCATGTGAATCCTTGTCTGCTTGAACATCTGGCAGAAATATGCTGAAGGTCAACTTAGCTAGAGTGGCTTTTATAATTACGAGGTTCTGGTTCTTTTTGTAAATTTGTATCTTGTAATAGTTTATGACAGATGTTTCTATATTTATCCTTTATGCATTTGTTTATATATTTATCCTTTATGTATTACTATTTTACAGTGATCACGAATCAGTATTTATTTTATTTCTACCTTATGTAATTCTGCTGTGTGCAGTGTGCACTAATAATCATATATTATATAGAGGTTAGAGCATCCATCAAGTATGAACCCACGTGATTCCTTCTCTGCTTGAACATCTAGCAGATAGTTGCTCAAGGTCAACCTAACTAGAGTGGATATCATAAGGTTCTGGCTCTTTTTTGTAATTTGATATTTTGTGATTTAGGTTTTGAAACAGTTGTTCCTATATTTATTCATGTGTTAGTTCATCAATTACATTTTTACATTGAACACAACCTGTAGATGTTCTATTTCTACCTTTTTAAGTTCGGCAATGATGGTGCATTGATAATCAAATATTATATACAGGTCAGGTCATGTTGCTGCAACTGTTCCTTCAGATACTGCTGGTTCTAGTTCTACTTCTGGTACAGAGCCACTTTCATGTCAAAACTTTTCAAATAGAGGAAGCAGTCAAATGACACCTTCAAATTCATCAGCTGGTGACAATAATGGTGGAGAAACTAATGACTCTAGCAGTGGTGATGATGATGATGATGATGGAGATGAAGGTAACTTGGAAAACAAGGAAGATCATGAAGTTAAAATGGACCTCACAGATGACTTACTACATATGGTATGTTCACACTTGTTAATGTTCATATTTTGATAAGTAAGAGTTAGCTTGGAGTTTCCTTCACGTGACTTACTATTATTTGATCGTATGCTTGCAGGTATTTTCTTTCCTAGACCATTCAGATTTATGTCGAGCAGCCATGGTTTGTAGACAGTGGCGGGCTGCTAGTGCCCATGAAGACTTTTGGAAATCTTTAAATTTTGAGAATCGCAAAATCACCCGACAGCAAGGTATATACTTTCTTACTTTAATTGTATAAAGGAAATGAAACTAGCTTGATTACTCATGAATCAACTATTTGCCATTTGGACAGTTGCTCAACTGTGTCGGAAATATCCAAAGGCTGTGGAGCTAAATGTTCGTGGTAATCCCCGTGGGGATGAACTTGTACGTGAAGCAATGCACTCGCTCAGGCAAGGATTGTGTCATCCATGCATAGTTTACTCTATTCCACAAACTTGTATAGTGTACTGTGTAACACGTTTATGTTTGTTTCTATGATCTTGAAATTCCCTGGTATCCAGGAATCTTGAGGTGTTGATCTTAGGCCGAGGGCCTTTAAGTGAAGGATTTTTCAACGGATTAGTAGATTTCCCTGTATTAGATCGTTTGAGCATTGCTGATGCAACTCTAGGAAGTGGCTCACAAGAGATTCAGGTCAAACATGATTCATTGCGCCACCTCCAGATTACACACTGTCGTGTAATTCGGATCTCTGTCAGGTGTGATGAGCATCAAACCTATATCTGTATATCTCTTGATATATCATGATGATTGAAACAATCGTATGTTAGCTATTTGAGAGCAAATGAGAATCGAGATACTTGTATTTTACCAATTATTTTACAAAACTGAAAATAATGTGCAGGTGTCCACAGCTGGAAACTTTGTCCCTTAAACGCTCATGCATGGCTTCTGCCACGTTGCAATGCCCTCAACTCCATGAACTTGATGTGGCATCTTGCCACAAGCTTTCAGATGCAGGGGTTCGTGTTGTGGCAACTTCATGCCCATTATTAATATCTTTGGACATGTCCAATTGCTCTTATGTTAGTGATGAAACACTTAGGGAAATTGCTGCTGCTTGTCCAAATCTTCGTATTCTTGATGCATCTTTCTGCCCAAATATCTCTCTGGAGGTGGTTATCTCTTTTCCTTGCCTTTTCTAAATTATAGACATCAGTTTTCTAATGTTGTTTATTTTTGATGTTTTTCATGTTCATTAAACATTTGGTTTATTGGACTGCGCAATGAAAATGGTGGATTTTTTGTTGGTACCCAATCTTATATTTAATTTTGAGAAACATAGAAGAAGAGCATTGGATTAATATATGCTCTGAAATTATAACAAGGGAATTTGTAATAATATACATGCTTTGGTTTTGGACTAAGCTTTGTTTACATACTCTGCATAGGCATTCTTCCTCAGGTGTTTTGTGGTTGTCATTTACCTGTTTAGTATTTGTTATATACCTAATATAAAATATAATTAAAGCCCTAAAGGTCACAACTATTTGTCCTGACTCGTCTTTAACTCTATATATAATATAAGAAATCGCATTGTTTGGATGTAACATAACATTCACTAATCATTTTATAATTAGTTTGTCTTTTGACATATATTTATGGGTCTTTGTACTCTTTTGTAATGCTTACCTTGTTTATGAACTGTTTGATTCATAACAATTGGTATCAGAGCAGGTTTTGTTCCCACTGGCCTGTGCCAAAGTTATTTGCCGGTGGCAAATGATAACATTTCCAGGATGACAACCCGGTATACAAATAAAGAAAGAAAGAAGGAGAAGAAGCTAAAAAATTAAGGAAATCATAGTTAAATTTTTTTGCTGCAACTGATACAAGTACTGCTACCACCAAATGCTCTTAAAACCTCCAGAGTCTCTTCAAAGAAAAGGTTTAATATAAAATCTGCTGCTAGAAGGTATTACTACAGAAAAAATAAGAAATTGTTCATTCCAAATGTATGACGGTCTCAAATATCAAAGGAAATAATCAGCGGCAACAAATTCATGCCTGTTACCCCCCCAGCCTAGGTGAAACTAGAGGAGATCACGTTTCATGGCCCACAATGAGGATCATTGGTTGAAGTTGGAGAATGGATCATAAGCTCAAAAAGTTATGTTTGTTTCCTTGTTTCACCCTGGTGGCTAGCATCTATGCCCTAGTCCCGAGTTGTCACCCCCAAGGAAAAGGGGTACTACTGGGGAGCCCTCACAAGGGAAACGTTCCATTTTTCCGCCATACTAACACTTACCATCTCGGAGCTTGTTACATTGTACTAAACTTTGATAATGGGTCATGCTTCATTCTCTCATGAGAAGAGGGGCTAAAGGACCATAGGTTTATTGCAACTGCTAGCAAAAGAAGAATAAAGAAAAAATAATGCTAAAGAAAGAAAGAGACAATAGCAAAGGACTCTCAAAAGCTAGTCCATACTTGAGCTCTACCTTTTCTGCGTCCGCCCTAGTCCTAAGCTGTGATGCTATAGCTTGAAACCTTATAAAGGGGACTTGCAAATATGATAAGAGGACAAATAAAAAGGCAGATCAAGGGGTTTGGAAAAACATAGCGCTTAAAAAATGGTAACTCAAGAGAAAGCACACCCTCCACAAAGGCGCTCATGGAAGTGGATTCAATGACACCATAAGCCATGAAGTAACCCCAACACATACCACTATCACACTTACTCTTGAAGGGTTCTTTTCTTTCATTGTTTTCCCCGCGACATATCCCTCTACTTGGAGTATTTTCTTTCACTGTTTTGGTTGGCACACCTAATAGGGTCTAATGAACGTCCTCCCATATTCAAACTTGCCAACTTACTTAATGTCTTGAGCTACTGTGAAATTTGAAGGGGATAGTTGATGTGAATTATTTATGTGGCTTATATATTAAGTAACAACTTACTTTGTATGATCTAAGGACTAGTTTATCTTATGAACGACTTTACTTGATTTCATGCTTTGCTTTGATTTGGATGTCCCTGACATGGTAATGTGAAGGACGCCCCAGGCGTTCACCTAGGACATTATGCCTTTATTGTAGGATATGGCATGTGTGATGCAGAGCATTGAGTCACCGAGTGGCTTGACACGCCCAAATACTGGCTCTCACATCTTCTAGATCTTGGATGACGGAAAAATGGGCTTGTTTATGCTAGATATGGTCATGGTGGCACATAGATGGGCAGGGAGCCCACACCCTGGGCTCTACACCCCAAAGACTATCATGCATTGGATGGAGGACGTTGCACTGGGAGAGATGATTGGATGACACATAGAGATGATATACACCCTTCTTTCGCTTGGACTCCATTCTTTACACCTTGGACATTGGGCATTTGGATGATGATGTCATGCTAGGGTTTGATGGAGATGATGGGGTTTTGCTGCCACTTGGACACCCCATGATGTGACGGGGTACTTGACGATGGTTTTCACCTTAGTCACTGGGTTCGTTGATTTGCAAGCTTCAAGTTGGAAATTCGACGTTTTTTATTAGATCCCGAGCTTAATTGATCAAGTTCGCGAAACTCAAACACAAACTCGAACCCTAACTCCATTCTGTACGCAAATTCGCCTAAATTAGTTAAGGTTCGGCTAGGTTTTCATGAGGTTCGCGCACATTCGTTTAAAAAAAATTGGAAAATACTATGCCCACGAACTAAAACCTCTCCGTGCCACCGCTCACCTTCATTTCCGCCTGGGACCCCTACTCGTGCCTTTGTCGTCACCCTCGAGTTTCAGTTCCGCTGTCGATTCCATCTCCAACTTACTTGACGACATTCCATCTAAGCATACCCCGACTATGGTTCGTGACATCGCTTCAAATTGTTGATAATTTCATATATTTCAAGATATATATTTATAATTTTATATGTTTCACGATATTCGATATTGTCAGGTATTAATATATCGTAATATATTAATATATTCTAATAAAGTAATTTAATATATATATATGGTAATATATATTTTCATATATTTCACAATATATATTTATAATTTAATATTACCATGATATTACTCTATATATATTTCGTGTTACCAATTTACCATATATATATATATATATTACTCTCTATATATTTTCATTTCTATCATGTGTGTTTAATGAGTATTTTTTACTATATATATTTCATATTTATCTATATATATTTTCATTTCTATCATGTCTTTAATGAGGTTTAATGAAAGTATTGTGTGTGTGTGTGTGTGTGTGTGTGTGTGTATTTCAAATTTTGTAGTATGTTGAACTTAATGCCGAATTTTATTCCCAAATTTTTCATTGTTAAACTTTTGTTGAACTTCAAGGTCGTCGAATTCGAACACGAACATGAACCAGGGGACTAAGGTTTTCACCTTGCGACACTCTTTGATGTTGCCACATGGCCTTTGGAGGCCTTCTCCATGCCCTTGAGGGTACGACGTCACCACATGTGTGACCATTATTGTATTATTTTCATGATTTAGCATTTGTATAGGCTAATTTGAGTGGTCGGCCCCACTTGTAAGATGAATCGTTGACATTTTGTGGATAATTGAACATTAGGGTTACCTTATATATAAGGCTAGCGCTCCAACTCTTTTTCATCATCACATCTCCTCACACTTGTGAATGAGAGCTCTAGAAAGGTTTCGCTCTACTCTCTTTTGTCTCTTGTTTCTAGTGCGCACTATTGGAGAAGGATTGCTTTTGGATGCTTTTCATTTCTTGGATGATATCTTGTTGCAACTAGGGTTCAAATCTTCGAATCTCACGATGACTTGGAGGAAAGGATAGAGAGTTGTTATTCGGGCCGAACAGAATCAGAGAAGTTCCCTTTGAGAAGCTTATCAACAGATAAAAGCTGACCATGGATGAATCAAATCTTCTACAATGTATTGATATTGCATGGATTCTTAATGATCATTTTGTTTGTCTCATCATGTGCTTTGAGAGCAAAGCCTTTGTAGACAGGAGGGTATGTTATATACCTAATATAAAATATAATTAAACCCTAAATCTCACTAATATTCATTGTGACCCACCTCTTTAACACTATACAAGAGATCACATTGCTCAGTAGTAACATAACCTTCATCAATCCTCTAACAATTATTTTGGCTTTTGACATATATTTTTGAGTCCTTTTACTCTTTTGTGATGCTTACTTGGTTTATGAACTGTTTGGTTCATAACAGTTTTTTGCATGTAGTTTAGGTGAGTTGGTCCTTATCTTGCTAATATTCATCTTCTTCTTCCAGTTCATAATTGTGCCATAAATGTAGTTGTATTGCTGTGGCTGGATTTATTTGACCGCAGTAGTGGCACCTTTTTAAATATTTAAAATTTACATAGCCTTGGAATTCTACACTGTTGCTATCAAACTACCTTTGAGAATTTTTTCAAGGCCACATTATTTGAAGGGAAATTTGGCATTCCTCCATTCTGGGTTTTGTCTTTCCCATCTCTACATCTGAATACTTTTTCTTCATATTTTTGACTTTACTTAGTTGAATATACCTGCTATTCCAACTTTTGTTGCGAGAGGTTATATACCCCTGCTTTATATCCGTTTAATTGAATTGGTGTATGGCTATGCCAAAGAGCATTTTATTCTTTTAAGCATGAGATGATTCCTTTTCTGGCAGCAGCACCATTTAAGCTCCCAGATCCATCAGAGCCCAGGAGGTGGCATGGCCCCTGGATGCTAGACCCCCGAGGAGTTGCTGAATTAGATCTCGGGACAGTTTGTGCCAGAACAGCTGGAAGCCCTGCCTCTCCAGTTCCCTGCAGCAGGTCTCCTCTTCTAGACAGACAGACATAACTCCGGCAAGATCCAGCTCTTCCAGGACTCATCTATCCATAGGTAGTTTACTTCCAATTAGTCATCTATCCAGAGAAAATTTTCTTCGGCCTCAGATGGTAGGAGGGTAGTACATTCGGCTTCAGGAGGATAGCCTCTTTTTTCTTTTTCCTGGTGACAGGCACTTGGGGCCTTGAGGCTGTCTAACTTGCACCCTTTTCCAGAGCATTGTATTTTTCTTTATCTTTGGCTTTATGGCATTAGAGTATAGATCTCATAGACTAGCTTTCCTTTTTTCTTTTATAGGAATGGCCTTTGCACTCCCACTATGTATTGTCAATTATTTACTGAGCAGTTCCATTGATCTACTTTTGGTCATTTGTTGGACATTAATAAACTTATCATATCTTATCTGCTATGCCCTCTATCCTCTATCCGTGTTCCTTTAATTGATGACTCACGTTTTCATGGAACTACACAGGGGGCTTTAGGAGACTTCTCTAATTTGTGTGTTCCATTTCGGCAGGTTTTTAAATTTTAAGTGAGGCATGATGGCATTCAATGAAGAGACATTTCTTCATGATTCTATGTTTCGACATGTGCATGGCAATCTTGCTTGATTATTAACAGTGCTCGCCTGCTTTATTTTAATTTTATATTTCTTATTCTTGATGTATTCTAACATGATGTACTATATAAGATTCATAGACTTCCTTTTGTCATCCCTAGAGTATATATATTAGTTTCTAATTAAAGAAGCCTGGTGTTTATTTTAAGGCTGTTCGAATGCCTATGTTGACTGATATGAAACTCAATAGCTGTGAGGGGATCAATGCTTCATCAATGGCTGCCTTGTCACACTGTTTTATGCTCGAGGTAAAATCTGGTTAGCTTTCAAGTATTACAGCATACTGAATGCATTGCAATTTATTGTTAAGAAGCACGTGGATTGTAATAGCTAAAGCCGGCTTGAACTTTCTGCAGGCACTACAGCTTGATGTTTGCTGGCTACTGACATCAGTAACTTTAGAGCTGCCCCGCCTCCAAAATATAAGTCTTGTCAATTGCAAAAAGTATGACTTTTTTCTTTTGTATGTATGCATATTGAAAAAATAACAAAAATAGGATGCTAAAGGTTTAGCTGTAGGCCACTGATATCAAAATATATTATTGTTCTACAGATTTGTGGAGTTAAACTTGCGTTGCCCAGTTCTGGCTTCAATTAATGTCTCAAACTGTGCTATACTTAACCGTATTGATATTACTTCAAGTGCACTGCAGGTCATGATTGAATTTCTTCCATGTTTAAAGTGTTCAATGCTTTAAGTTGCAGTTTGTGTTTCCTTCTCTAGCTTGTCTTCATGTATTTATGGAGATATAATATGCTAACAATTAATGAATTCTTGTCTTGATACTCGATTTCAGAAATTGGTACTTCAGAAGCAGCCAAGCTTGACAACAATGGCTTTGCAGTGTCTTCGACTTCGTGAAGTTGATCTTACAGAGTGCGAGTCATTGACCAATTCTATTTGCAAAGTCTTCAGCGAAGGGGGAGGCTGCCCAATGCTCAACACTCTAATTCTTGATAGTTGCGAGGTATGTGTGATAGATTTCTGGTTGATAAAATCTTTGTCAATGCTGTTTCTTTTTTATAATGACATGTTGCTGTCATGTTTCAGCAGCATGAATGAAGGTACAACTATGTTTGGTTGGTAATATTAGTAAATTTGTGAGAAAGACCTTTTATTTCTTTTCGTGTGCTCATTGCAAAGAAAGTATGCACATTGAAATTAAGGAATTTAGGCTAATTGGGACATTGTAATGAACAATAGTTCATATACGGGAAAATATCTAACATATGAAGGGCAAACAGTGGAAATACATATAGGATAAATAATTATGTAATTGATAACGAATGAACAAGATGATATGGTGAGGCTTGTGACAGTATTCTTATATCTATCGACTAGTCACAAATGTGAAGGGCTGTGTCATTTATTTTATTTATTATTATTATTATTATATGTACTTTATGTTTATTATATTACCTTCCCTTTCAAGGATGCCTCGTTCTGAAAGCATAAAAAGGTTGTCTTCGTTCTTTCTTGTCATGCTTTCACGTGATACTCTGTTCTTGATTTTTTCATAGTCGAAGAAATGAGGCAGTGTAATCTTTTCGAAGAACAGAATTGTTGTATTTTCCAAGGGTTAGTGCACTCTAGTTCGATCTTCTATGGTACTGTGTATGGTCTTTTTGTATTGTGATCTGAAGAGTGATTGCTATTTCGAGACCAAATTGTACTGAAATTGATCTTCTTCAGAACATAGGCCAAATTTTGCCTTTCTTCAGTGCGATGCTGATACATTGATTGGTTCAAGTGTCAGCTCTTATGATTAGGATATTGATAAGGCATCCTTGTATCTTGTGTCTTGTTTTTTTAACATTTTTCTCTTAATACTTTTGGTGATTTGTTGATCGATAACATCTCAATACAAACATCTTTCTGATTTTTGTTGTCCACTAGATTTGTGTTGGTTCGTTTTTCCATGGTTTGGATTTTTACATCTGAAGGTCATTGTTTCTTGATTGATCAATGCTTCCTTGCTGGTAAGTTCTTCTAGATTTTCTCGTTGCGACTTCTTTTCATTTTTTAATCTCTTATTTTGTACGATCAAGCATTGACTATGGTCTCAGAGATGAGAAATTGCTTCATCTTTATTAGCTACAACCTTGCCAAGTTTTTTTGCAGCTTTTGTAATGACTTCTGATTATCCTGAAGGATCACATCTGATACATTTTTCAAGTCTTTTGATAATTGAGCTTCCGAGCATGACTTCACTTTAAAGTCTTGCAAAATTATCTTCTTCTTCATATAGGATAATGTTAAAAATTTCTTCTTCATGTTTAAGGTGAAGGTCCCCAACGTTTCCATTGAGGGTGAACCTAAAATTATGTCAACATAATTTTTAGACATAGATGTAGCATGAGTTGGGGTATGCAAATATAATTGTCAATTCTCAAGGTTTGATTGTTTATTTCATGTTGTTTGTATTTTGTCCCACACATTATCTTTTTGATTACACTTGACTCTGGGATTAATAATTGATTAACGATATCGGCATTAATGTAATTGTCCTTGTCACTCAAACAAATAGCGATGCTAATATATTTTTTTTCGAATAGTCCCCTTAAGTTTTAATAGCACAATAGCACCTTTTTGATAAGTGTTAGGAAACCTTCATTTATTTTTCATTGCTAAGCTTCATTTTTTTTTTGTTGAAGCTTCTTTCAAATGAATTGTCTTAATGCCTTGGCAATTTTTTTGTTGGTGTTAATTCCTTGATTTAACTTACTAACTCGAAAGTGTGGTGCTTGGAATGCAATTTATAAATCAACCTTTTTAATTTGATTTGGATATTGAACAAAGGTTATTTTAATAGCATTTAACCATCTAGGGTCACAACCCTGTGTTTTCTCTCAATACCGTTGGATTTGGAATTCGAAAACTGAGATATGTAATCTCACATGTTTTGACTATTTCGTCCTTCTCTCAATGGCTATTGGTGATGATGCTTATGATATTCGTATAAAATAACAGTCACATTTTGAACAGGTGTCCCTTGTTTCTATGTTAAAATTTCATCTTATTTGCACTTCAATGTATCTGTCGAACACGGGAGTCGAAACTAGTATTGTGATTAATCATTATCCCCCATTACAAAAGCACAGTACATAGTATTCCAAAATTTGCTGCACATAATATTTGTCATGGTCTTAATATTGAGCTATTTGTTAAATTTTTAATTAAATAAAGTACCTAGGCAAGTGTTTCTCATCCCTAGGCGCCTAAGGGGTGAGAAAATACCTAGTGCAGGCCCTAGTCATTTAATTTGTGAGATGCAAATTAAAAGGTGAATTTATGACTTTAGTGAGGGTGAGTGAAGAGACACCAAATCTCAGCTACTCATCTAATCCAATCTCAACCGTTGGATTAAGAGACCCCTCACCTACCTCATGAGGTCGATTAGGGTAGGAGGGCGCACCCTAGCTAGGGTTGTTCATTCATCTTTTGGAGAGCAAGAGAGAGCAAGAGAGAGGTCGAGCTTGAGAAGAGGCAACATTTGCAGAGTTGGGCACACATCCCAAGGCAACTAGCATACACAGATTTCGAGGTAGCAGACAACAATAAAGAACAGTCTGTACAGTACGGATTTGAGGGGCCGTACAACATTTATTGTGCACAGTTTTCGAGGAGAACAACAACACGATTTTCTGGGAGTATTGGCACCGATGTTGAATATATCTCCGATATATCGGAAATGTTGGCGACATTTTAACCCTCCCGAAACTTTCTGCAGAAAATGTCGCGACATATCCGACACAATGAAAGTGTCGCGAGAATTTGACAAAATGTCGCGGGTCGATGCATTGTGTCGCCCTGCTGAGATGACCCGCGGAAAAATGTTCGCGTGAGGGGTTTTAGAGGCCACGACTCCTTTTTTTTGTCATTGTTTCATTTGTGAAGTGTGAGAGAGCTAGAGAGGTGTGAGGGAAGTCATTGTGCATCTATCCAAGGAGGAGAAAGCCAAAGATCTTGCTTCCATTAGCGCCAACGGAGAGATCAAGATTTCCAGGTATG
>SNQJ01S0045481.1:14318-48920 GCA_010110895.2 Picea sitchensis
TATTAAAATTATATTTTTAATAAATTAAAAAAAAAAAAAACACCCACAATATTACTAAGCAAATCTTATTAATTCTATTAACATTCCTCAAACTTAACGTAAACCTTATTACACCTATTAATAGAATCTACATTTTCGTACGTAGGCCATCTTTGTAATAAATCTTATTACACCTATTTTGATAATTATCTTCAATAATGTGTCATTGACTATACATCAAATCGATAAGTTTGGCGTGGTTGATGGTCATCATATCTTTTGAACAACGTGTAAAAAATCTAATCGTGGATGTGGGGTACTCTGGTTCTTAATTAGAAAATAAAACTACAGTTGAATGGTTTACTGTGTATATATGCATACGATGCTCCACTGCAATCTCACCCACCATTTCTAAGTGCTTTTGAAACCTCAACGTTTGTCCTCTGCAAGTTGCGTCCATAGCATCGACCATTTTAATTTCTGTTTTTCGATTTGCAATGTCTGCATTATCCTCCACCGCTGCTTTTTATGCCGAAAGGCGTACACCTATTGACAATGGGCACAATAAATGATCTTTTAATCATAAATTTCAATCTTAGGGTTGGAAATTGAAGATGCTGGCATATTCTTAGTGGTCCTCTTTAATCAATGGATGAGATTTTGATAAATTAACTTCCGCTCATTTATAAAGACGTACGTTTATGTGATTACTTTTTCACATTTACTAAATAAGATTAAAAAATTACTTGCTCACCACCAGATTGCCACGTTCAGTGATTAAGAGATAATATGTTAACCTGGACATGATTTACTAAATTATTGTTACTGAATGGATAGGTATGGCCGCGTGGGCGTTGGATACCAATTAAAAAGTTTTACGCACAGTCATTTTTTTACCAATGCAAATGTTTTTGGCCGCGTGGTTGTGAAGTGAAGCGTTTCAACCTCCAATATCCCCTCCGCGCGCGTTTGAAGTGTTGGCCACGATTTCCATGGAGAATATGATACGATTGCGAGTGCGCATCAACAAAGGAGCGAGTGCGCATCAAGAAACGCGAACTCCCTCCCCGTACACCTTCGTGCCCCGCCGTTGAAAACCGGGTATTTGAATTCCAATTCTGCCTTCCCCACAATCCCTTCCGTCATCCACCTCTCCGGCTTGAATTCCCCGTAATCCTCTCCCCAGAGGCTCTGCAATCTGCCCGCAGAGTAGATGAAATACAAGACGATGGATCCCTTCTCCAATTTTCCGAGCCTTAGGGATCCGACGCTCAACTCCTATGCACAGGTACCTCAACGTTTTGATCAGAAGATTTTTCATTGTAGTAGGGATACCTGAAGATTATTAATATATACCGCTACCTTTCGGCGTTTTCAGCCGCGAGTTAGCGGCTGTGCTAGTTCTAATAACAATCAGTGGTATAAGGTAATTTTAAGTCATTCGTCAGGTCTTTTTACTTTTGTCTTTTTCACCATGGAGTGAGGTTTTGAGATACAAATTAGATATGAAATTTCTATTAAAAAAAAAATAATAATTTTAACGTCCACTGAAACTAAAACTATCAAACAACTTCAGTCCATGTGGAAATTTTCTCTGCCCGATATAATGATTCAAACTGGTGCCTAGATGAACTCCGACTGATGTTGGAATCAAAGGCTCTTATCATTTCGGTGTTTTACGGTGTCACGCCAACTGAGGTTCGTTGGACGTGGGAACAATGTAATGTCTCCATTTGTCTAATTTTTTTAAGAGAGAATTCTGCTAGCTTAATTGAGTTTTTATAGACTAGGCTGAAAATAATCAAAGAAACATTATCCCACATTTATAAGAAAATCACATTTATAAGAAAAGGAAAGAAATATTAAAGTTAGAAGTATAAAAAAATAATTAAAAAAAGGAATAGAAGGAGTTTATTATCATTCAGAAAATTTGAAGAGCTCTTGAAAAAGAGACTAGGGTTTTGAAAACCCTGGTGGGAAAGACTGTGTAGTCTGTCTGCTGTTGATTTGGCTGTAAGGAGGTATGTTGTTCGCTTATTTATTACTCTCTGTCTATGGTCGATTTGGCTGTAAGGAGGTATGTTGTTCACTTATTTATCAGTAGTTGCACACAAACTTCGTCCTGCAGGTCGTCTCTTCATATATAACTATACACAGGACAAACTTGTCTCCATTGGTTGCTGTTATAGTCTATGTGAGAGACAAATATATTATTGTTGCTCATAATTCTAGTGTAATAAGTTGCTGGCACACACATTGTATTTTTTCATAGTTTTATTGTCATATCTTATGCGTCTAAACAAAGTTCAAAGGCTGCAACTATTTATAAAACCTTTACATCAACTAATACATATAAACACTGCAGAAGCAAACTGTTTGACGAAATGCCAATTCAGCGAATACATATAAATACTGCAGAAGCAAACTGTTTGACGAAATGCCAACTCAGCAAAACTAAGTAAAAATCCAAAAAAAAATGAGGGGGATTCTACACAAAGATGGAATTTATGCTCAAGCGCTAAAAAAGTTGGCAGAGAAAACTGATGAAGGGAAGCCGCGATATGACCCCAAGACTATTTAGAATTGGAGAAATGCACTTTCTCAGGTTGCAGAGATCAGCGGTTTCGAGCTGAAGGAATGCGATATAGGGTGAGAACTTGACCTTGAACTTGATTTTATATTTGACAAATATAAATAAACCCTTGTTTCTCACTAGTTCTATTTATTTTCTTAATAACTAGCGAGGAGATGGAGGTGAAGCTGGTAGATGAGCTGGTTAAACATATGCCGGAAAGGATGAAAACGCCAGACTTGCACGTGGCCAAATTTCCAACAGGTTTGGATGACATGCTGAAACATTTTGAAGATACAGTGCTATTGCCGCAACAGCAGAGCGGGACACCTCGGATATGTGGGGATCTAGGGTTCGGTGGCGTCCGGAAGAATCTGCGTTGGCAAAAGAAATTTTCAATAGGAAAAAATCAACTTATGGTATAAAAGTACGCTTTTTAACCGGCTTGTCCCGAGGAGATAATGCAACTAAAGGCTTCGTTGGATTTAGGTAGGTAGAAAATTTAGTAAAGAGCTTGGCAGTTGGTGGTAGAGATAATGCTTATAGCTGTTGTAGTCGTGAGTTTCTAGGTTAACTATTCCTGTTGTAATAGTTAGTTTCAACTATGACTGTTGTAATAGTTAGTTTCAATTATGAGTTTCTAGGTTTACTATTTTTAGCTAATCAGATCCACTTGTGTCAGTGATCTGCATGCTATATTTGTAACCTCCATTTGTTTGTTAAACAATGAAAACGTTTTGTGTTGTGAATTAATTCTTCAATTTTATCTTGGTATCAAAGCTTTAGAAGAAGAAGCCGGATCGGCGTAGTGCGTGGTTTGCGCCATCTGCTGAAGAGACTGCTGCTAGCTTCTAGCGTATGCGTGAAGGCTGAAGTGCAAATCGTGAGTTGTTTTCTAAATCGTGAGTTGTTTTCTAAATTGTGAGTGAGGGAGATCTGGTGCTACTTGGATTCGTGAGATTTGCATGATGGAGCTACTGCGTGGATTCGTGAGATTTGCATGAGTTAATGCGTGGTGCAAATAGTAAGTTTTCATATGGAGTGATATAGTGCAAATAGTAAGTTTTTTCATGGAGTGATTTGGTGCATGTAAAACATAAATTTTGTTTTCCGTTGGGCGTTGAAAGAGGAAGCGTGAGTTTATGAGTCATTCAAGATTTGCATGCATACATATGTGGAGCATTGAATAAGATTTGCATGCATGCATATGTGGAGGATTGAATAAGATTTGCATGCATTGGATTGTAAATTTTCTTTTTAAATAAAAAAGGGGATATTTTGAATATTAAAGTGAATGCATGTGGATAAATTAAATGCATGTGTATAAGTGAAGTTATAAATCCTTTGTTAAAGTGGGTAAGAGATTTAAGAGATTTAAGGATGAAGGAAGGTGGAGTGGAAGTTAGTTCACGATACGAAGTTGCCCTATACTTCAAAGGACAATGCATCAAGCGTACAATAGATTTCTCCATGAAGTACGATTACCTCACTAAGAAGCTGCCGCATTCAGAACAAATGGCCATCGAAAATATTTCGGCGTTTGGTATCTCGGTGTGGATAAATATGAAGGAAGAACCACCATAAACAATCACTGTCCTTCTTTTCTACTTATATATGTATGTGTGGTCGTATTTAAATTTTTTTATGTATGTTAGATATATTATATGTGTGTGAGGGTGTGATTTTTTATTTGTAATCAAACGATGAAGAACCAAATATGTAACAGAATGACATAATTCAGGCTTGTTGTACTTCATGTTCTTCGGAGCTATAAAAAACACATGACTGGTTGAAGTCATGTGTAAAAGCGAATTATTGTTGTGCCAGTTGTAAAAGTCAAAGAGATTCTGAGGTTACCTTGTTGTTAAGCCAATGTGCTATTGTTAAAGTGTTTATGTAAAAATAAGAACGTGTATCTTGATGCAAGCTAGTAGCCCAGTTTCAAGTACAATGTTTTATTGGAAGTCACCTTGTGTAAGGAATGTTGAAGACATTCAGAATCCAAACTGTTCTTCTATATAATGAAGGACAACTGAAAGAAAAAATCCGACAGATGAATGCAAGTTCATAGAATGCATCAATAATTGTCAACGTTTATCACGGAAGCCCCGATAGGCGAGTTGTCAAATTGTCCAGTATGCAAATGCTACAATGATGGTCAGAAACGTTTTGACTTTAAATTATTTAACCGATTGTTGCTTCGAAGAAGGGGAGAAGAAGAAGCGGAGCCGTGTATTGCGAGTGGGTTTCAGTCTTTGAGAGGCCGGATGGGGCAGACAGATAGAAGTTCTAGTGTTGTAACCTTTTATTATGTTTTGTAATTTGTGATTGAGATATTTGTAATGTAAGCATTAAGAGGGTGTTAGAGATAATGCTTACCATTTGTTGTAATCGTGAGTTTCTAGGTTAACTATTACTTTTGTAATAGTTAGTTTCAACTATTCTTGTTATGCTTGTGAGTTTCTAGGTTTACTATTTTTTAGCTAATCAGATCCACTTAAGTCGGTGATTTGCATGCTATATATGTAACCTCATTTGTTTGTTAAGCAATGAAAATTGTTTTGTGTTGTGTGAATTAATTCTTCCAATTTTATCTATTGGATAAACCAATAGACACTGTTGATGAAGGGACAGGGATGCTCAAAAAGGACATAGAGCATCTCAAATCTTCTAATGCCTCGTTTCAGAGATCGACTAGATTGGATAAGCCAATGGACAGGCTTGATGTAGACAATGTGTCTAAAATCTTAGTAATCTTAGATGATGTACACGATCAGAGGCAAGTGGATGCACTTTTGCCTGTTGATCTCCCCTCAGGTAGCTTAATAGCGATTAAATCTAGAGATAAGCATGTTCTCCTAGGCTCAAAAGTAAAAGAATCATAAATTTACAAGTTAACTGGACTTGAAAATCAATACTCCCGAGAGCTGATCTGCTCCCATGCCTTCAACCAAATCTATCCACTCCCAGGATTCGAAGACCTCATAGATAAGTTTTAGAAGCTTGTAATGGATTGCCCTTGTCTTTGAAAGTATTTGGGGCAAATCTTTATGGAAAAGACGTATCTTACTGGAAAGAGGAATTGGAGACTTTTCCCAGTGAGATAAAGGGAAGGCTTAGAATTATTTATGACGCCCTTGCTAAACAGGAAAAACAGATGTTTTTAGATATTGCATGTTTTTTCACAGGTGAAAACAGGAATACCGTCATAAGCATATGGATGGATCGGGTTGGAAAGGAGGAAAGCGGAGATTTCAAAATCTACAAGACAAATGTCTTGTGGAAGTGGACAGTGAGAATGTGATACATATGCATGACCACCTAAAAGAATTAGGGAGAGATATCGCAGACGAATGCCATCCACTGTCCATCCGGTCCATTCCATTCCAGTCCTGTCCATTCCATCCTCCTTCCATTCCTCCTCCATCCCTTCCATCCATCCTTCCTTCCATCCTTCCTCCTTTCCATTCCTTCCTTTCATCCATTCCATCCATTCCATCCATTCCATCCATTCCGTCCTTCCGGCTCCTCCGTCCTCCATCCATTCCTCCATCCATTCCTCCATCCATTCTCTCCTTTCCATTCCTTCCTTCCCATGCCTTCCCACGCCATCCCTTCCTGTCCTCCTTTCCATTTCCATCCATTCCACTTCCATTCCTCCATTTCCTTTCCATCCATCCATCCGTCCATTCCATGTCCATTCCATTTCCATGCCTTTTCCTCCATTTCCATTCCATTCCATTCCTTCCTCGTCCTCCATCCGTCCGGCTGTCCATTCCTGTCCTTGTCCATGTCCATTCCGGTCCATCATTTCCTTCCATCCATTCCTGTCCATGTCCATTCCATCCATCCATCCATCCATCCATCCATCCTTCCTCCATTCCATCCATCCTCCTCCGTCCATCCATCCATTCCTTCCGTCCATTCCATCCATTCCTGTCCTCCGTCCATCCTTCCATCCATTCCATTCCATCCATTCCTCCTCGGTCCATCCATCCTCCATCCTCCTTCCGTATTCCATCCATCCATCCTCCGTCCATCCATCCTTCCTCCACTCTTTCCTTCCTCCATTCCATTTCCATCCTCCATCCATTCCATTCCGTCCATCCATCCTCCTTCTCGTCCTTCATCCATTCCTTTCCATTCCTTCCTCCTCTTTCATCACGCGAGTTTTCTGTCACGATAGATGGTTAGTCATTCCAAGAGGGATATATTGATGCAATATATATATATATATATATATATATATATATATATATATATATATATATATATATATATATATAAGTCGGCTATAATGATGCAATATATGAGACAATGTATATATAACAAGTTCGCATCAATTTGTTAATGTTCGCTCGCTCGACTGGACCTCCCATCGCAGAGTGATAATGGCTACCCTGCATCCGTAGGGTTAGCGTTAAATTGATGGGCTGTGTCATTTACACCGCGGCTAAAGTGGAAGCCACATGTCGTTCCTTCCCCAGCTGTCACCCCATACGGGGCTAACATTGTCACCACTTTCATTTAAAGCATCTCAATTGATTATATCAAATATGAGAAATTGATTAGCGATTTCCCACCATGTTTTTTTTTTAATTAAATTATGTAATAATTTATTTTAATTTTACCTTTTTAAAGATTAGCCATTTGTTTGTGTAAATGCCAATTTTTTTTCATTTAATTTTGTTTTCATTTAANTGAGACAATGTATATATAACAAGTTCGCATCAATTTATTTTTGGAGGTCAAAGCTCTTTCCCGGTTACAGTCAAGTTCGCATCAATTTAGGTGAGCTCAGAACATTGTCACCACTTTCATTTAAAGCATCTCAATTGATTATATCAAATACGATAAATTGATTAGCGATTTCCCACCATGTTTTTTTTTTAATTAAATTATGTAATAATTTATTTTAATTTTACCTTTTTAAAGATTAGCTATTTGTTTGTGTAAATGCCAAATTTTTTTCATTTAATTTTGTTTTAATTTAATTTATTATGTAATAATAATTTTTAAATTCTATGTAAGGATTTTGTTTTCTATTATTTATTCCATATTTTTATCGAAACATTTTCTAAAGAACACTGAAATAACAAACTTTAAAGGAGAAGACTCAAAAAAAACAAAATTTAAAGGAAAAGGAAAATATGTTTTTTTTTTTTTTTTTTTTAATAAAATGGAAAGAATTATAAATTGGGTAAAAAATTCAAATATATAATATTTTTTTATTAATTTTGTTAATTATAAATTTAAATATTATATTAAAAATAAAAAATAAAAAATTAAATTGATTAAAAATTATATTAAATTTTAAATTATAATTATAAAATTTATTATATGATTATTATTTTATTTTAGTATGATGATGATGATGATTAACTTCCACTAAGACTCGATTGCTCTATCCCATCTTAAGAGGGTAAGTGATTACTTGTGATTCTTAAGAGAAGTTTTTCAAGATCACCATAGTTTTGTTGAGTTAAGAGGTTAGGAAAATTGGTAGTTTTGAAAATGGGATCTAATCTGGATAAATAATTTTGATCTTCTAGATTAGGGTTGATTACATACTTATAATACCTTAACTTTTTTTTTTCCTCTAACTCTTTATCACACCACATTTTGTCCTTAAATTTTGATTTGATGATATTTTTAATAGTATCTTTATTATGCAAAATGGTGTCTTCCATGATTCTCCAATAGTTTAGCTAAGACTGAGCATCTTTCTGCTGATGGTTGTTATTTTGAAGCAATTTTAGAAAGTCTATTGTTTTCCATGTTGTTTAACTTGTTCTTATGCATATGGAGTCATTCAAGCATTGATCTGATTTGTGGAATGAACTCCAAAATTCTGAGATATGTTGGGACTTGTACCAATGAGTAAGGGCACTCTCAATATGTATTAGAGAAAGAATATACCAAGTATGGAGAATATTTGATTGCATTGTTTGACCAACAATGCTCTAGAACCATAATTCAATTAAATCAATTCTTTGCTTCTCAAGAATACTATTGTCTTTCATCATTCTTCTCAAGATTCATTTCTTCCATCAATTATTCTTGCTGCAAGTTCTCTTGTGATGTTTCATCATCTACAACAAGGTTGAAATCTTCTTGTGTATTTGGTGGAGGCTCCTCAATTTCATTTTCAAATTTTTTGCTTGAAATATCTTCATATGGAGTATATAAGAGACTTAAATTTTCTTCTTTTAATTTAGAATTTTCATCATCCTCTTTAGCAACATGACTTTTCTTAGAAATTTCATCCACTCTTTGATTACATTCTTCTTTAAAATTGGGGGCTTTGTTATATTGCTTGCATATGGGATGGGATGGGATGGGTGGGAAACAACATTTAAAACATCATCAAAAACATATGAATGCACTTTTGGGATGAATTTTTTTGCAAATGAATCTTCTAACACGTCCCAGCTGGTAATGCAGTTAGACATTAATGAACTATACCATTCAAGAGAATTCCCTCGTAGAGTTTGTAAGAACAATTTACATGTAACATTGTCTTCATTGAGGTCAAAATCATAACATGTACTTTTAAAATTAATCAAGTGTTGTTTTGCATCTTCTGAAGCATCCCCAAAGAATGTAGAAAAAATTTCAATAGGAATATTGGGCATTTGAAAGGCTATTTTTGGTAGATTTAAAGGGGTATTATGAAATCACTTCCTTCTTTGAGTATTTCTCCCTTTTGCCGAGTCTTGTAAAGCCATTGATGAGATTTATGAAGAATATAAAGAAGCATTATGACATGCATGAAACCCTTCATTTTGAATTGTTTCAATGGAGTTGCCATGGAGTTCATTCTCCCGAATGTTTGGTGCTTCTCATTTCTTTTCGAAATTACAAAAAAGATGAGACATGCTTAAAATAAACAACAATTTTCTTGAATCTTCTTTTCAAAACTTTGAGCCATGGAGATTTCTAGTTCCTCAAACATCTTGAAAATAAATCGGTCCCCATTATGGTCACCAAAAATGTTGACGCTTGAATCTGTCAGGACCGAAACAAAAACCTCATGAGAACATTAGTCCCCCTTCATTTTTAGAGAGGTGGTTCTCCTCTTTAGATAAAATATATATCTTTGAATATCTTAGATTAGGGAGAGTGCTAGGAAAACCCCAAATCTTTATTGCTTGGATTTATATTAAAATGCTTCTTCAATAACCCAATATGATCGTTATGTGCATCAAAAGTCTTTTTACAATAAGAAAAGATTGAAGGAGGAATTCAACATCATAATTAAATTGTGATCAACATCACACACAATCTTCTTAATAATATATAAACGCATACATATCTTCTTCATGAGAAATAGGAGAGAATGATTTGATCATCTCAAATAATTTTAATAGAGTACTTCAATTAGTAATAAAAGAAAAATTGATAGGTCAACCTCAAATATCTCATACTTAAAACTCAAAGTTACAAGATACAATTAAGATCAACTTCGAAGAAATTCTTTGTGGAGTTTAGTCATGAGAAATGTTCTTCATTACCAAAAATTTGACAGCCATGTATGTGGTTGCAAATACTTCATGATCATACAAGAAAATTATGTAGAAGAATACAAGAAAAACACTCAACAACTCAGCCTTGTGCCCAACTTTGAGATTCAAGCATATAGATATGAGAAGTGTTGTACAAGAATAGAAAGAATGAAGAAAATGAAGATTTCTTTCTTTTGATTAGAAGATTGATTGTGTATCCATGGTTGTAACTTCTTCTTCATCTAATCTTATGCCTTGCCCCTCTGATAATACTTATTCTCAGAACCTTTGATGAAGCCTTTCTTCTCTTTTTAAGAAGAGATTTTCTAAGTACTTGAGTAATTAGGGTTTTCTTCCTCTCTTGAAATTCCCGTACAAGTTTCTTCTTGGAAAATTCTCTTTAATTAATGCCTAATTAATTCCTCATTAATGAACTCACATCATTAATATAAGTATATTGAAAATGGATCACTCTCGATTTTTAGTAAAAGTTTTAATTAAACTTTTATTTTCACAATTTAATTAATTTCCCACTTAAAATAGGAGAATTGTGTTTTAATTTTTTGGGAATTATAATCAATTTTGTATCCATGGAAATCACTTTTGATGTTATCTTCATCGTCTCATATTTCCAACGATATAAAGTTTGGGAAAATCTGTCATCCGGATCTCAAGATATTGGCTCGTGAAGTTGAGTTGTCATGCAAACCATTAAAAATGCAGTTGACTGATATTTTAATTTCTGAGACAAATATATCAACTTTTAGCACTGAAAACCTGTACCACCATATTCTACATTGAAGTACCTTTCCAAAAGTATAAATTTATGGCCTTTGCAATATCATGACTGCGGGCACGAGTTGGTGGGTTGGTGAGTGAGGTGAGTAAGGAAGTGAGGGATGACTGGTGTCCACCCACCCACGAGCTATAGTACTTAAAAAAAATTAAGTAGGGAGAGGGTAAGGAGATGAGAGGGGTCGGGGGTAATTTTTAGGTTGCAGAGGGATAAGGGTGATGTAAGGGGGAATTTAAAGTGTAGGTAGAAAAGTTAGGACGATGGCGAGTTCGCAGGGATGGGGAGGTGAGGGAAGTGAGGAGATGAATTTGCCAACCCACGAACCCGATGGGAATATGAGTAGTTAGAGGGAGAGGGGATAAATGTAGACAATGGAAGTGAGGGAGGAGAAATGTATAAATTGGAAGTGGGGGTTAGGAAGGCAAGGGCGAAGGGTGAAGGAGTGTGATGGGTGTCTCCCGCCACCCCCACTCCGCCATAGATTGAAATATGGATTGAAATATGGATAAGTATGGGAGGATAAGGGATAAGGGAGTAGAGAGGGTGGAGAGATAAGGAGAAAAAAGGTTAAGTGTTGAGATGGATATAGGTGAAAGGTGAGAGAAATAAGTGATGAGAATACTTAGAAAAAATTCGAAAAAGGATAGAAGAACATGATATTTAGAAAGATTCTTCAAAATTGGATCTCTGGACCAGATATTGAATAACTTAGGCATACAGAAATGGATTTTCGATCTGAAAAATGTGTGGCAAAGCTGAGATTGAGGACTACAGAATGAACTTATAAAAGTTCAAAAATTTATTCTTTTTATATCAAGGATTTTATGAATCCAAGAGTGGGAAAATATAGATGACCAAATTTTGGTCAACAATTGGCTCCAACTGCGGGACAATGACTCCCTGTGGGTTACTGAGAACACCATAATCTCAAGACCAGTTATTGGCACAGAGGCAGACCCAGGGTTCAATGCTTAAAAACGCACCAATAAAACCCTGACTACTGGCCCTTTCGGCAACACCTGCGAAGCATGCGAAGTCTCACCTGAGGTAGAAGCAGGGGGGGTACATGACAAATGTGTCTGTAATCAGGCTAGGACATGAATATGTAATAATAGTACTTTGCAGAATATTATGTTAACAGTTAGGAAGTGAACATGCATTAGTTTATTAATCTCATTAACATCACAGAGCATAATCAAAGACAGATCTAGCGAAGTAACAACAAGTGATTACACAACCTGAGCACTTAGCACGGTGAGTTAAGTCTAGCATTCATTTACCCTTAACATAAGTAAAGTACTTAAGCAACACAATATATATCCATTACACATCATAATCAAATCACTAAGAAAATTCATAACAAAAATGACACAGGACAAAGAAAACCATGAGACACCAGATATATGTGGTTCACCCCAGAGTGGGGATACGTCCACAAACTTCTTCGCCTCTTTATTATTCGCCAAATAATACATCCAGTCACTCCTGTGCACTAAGCCACACATTCGAACTTAGCACAAGACAAGAGATCTACGCACTGAGCTCTAGATTCTCCTTCTTTACCTTCCAAAAATAGATCAAATGCATAGAGCCAAAATATGTTATCACGACACTTAGCACCTTCTACAAAATCAAAGTCGAGCACAAAGCCTCGACCACATACATTCCTTCGCACAAATATACTGTTTCACACATAACTAATTCTTCTACACTACATTCATTTTTATTTATACTTTACAAACCCTTACAATAAGGCCTAAACATGGGGAAAACCCATGAGCCAACATCCCACAAACTCGATACAAAACCATAGAGGACCCCTTAATGGGTAAACCTAACCCTCAAAATAGGTGAGATCCACGATCTCAGCTCCGCCCAGGCGCTCCTACTTCGACCAATGTGTTGAAGTCCAAATGTGGGCCAAAACTGACCAAATCTTCCCCAAAACTTGGGCGAGGGCCAATGGCCCCCCAACACTCACTTGTGAGTCGTCCCAAGTCACCCAGGTATGTACAATGTTGCTTCAAAATCCTCGAGCATAACTCGAGCTACCTCGACTTGCAGCCTCACCTGAGCCTCCTTCTCAACGAGCTCCTGCACTGTATGCTCTATAACATGACCTTCTAGGCGTTGTTCTACTACTGCAACTACTTGATATACTTGTGAACCCTGGCCATCAATCTCCTCGAACACCTTGCAAGCTTCATCCTGCACAGGTTGTAACTTTTGTGTTATTTCCATCACCTTACCTTGGAGGGAAGTGATATGTTGTTCTACTGTGCACTGCTCCCGGGATCTCTTCATCCTTTCCACTGTTGTGAGCAGCTTCATCTGCGCCTGCAATGAAAATTCTTGCTATTGCACCTCTTGTAACTGAGCCTCTAGCTTCTTTAACTCTGGATCCTTGGTGAGGCGTTCATACGTCTAGGTGCTCCTGTCACTCAACTGTTTATATGATGAGGCGAGGGATTTTATACTTGCTACTTTTTTTTTGGTGGACTCCTCCCTCTGGTCACGCACCTCCTGCGGGGTGCTCGACACTGTTTGGGCCTCCAATTTAGTTATCCTAGCCTGAAATTGCTGGCTCTTTCTCCTCCTGTACCAAGACTGGCACATAGCGACATTATTTTCGTACTGATTCTTTGACCATGGCCTTCTCTGCGAGCAACTTCTCTTTTTCCCTCTGTATCTGGGCTTCGCTAGCTCTCTTTTCCTCCTGAAGCTTCACCTGAAAATCTGCTTTCTCACTTTCATAGGCAACTACATTGTCCTACGCTACTCATAACTATACTAGGACTTCGTATTTCTCCTTTTGCAAGGCTTCTGCATCCTTCTCCTTCTCTTCCTGAGCTATCTAGAACCGAGCTTATGTTTCATCAGCAAGCCTTCTTAGCTAGGTTACTCTTTCAACGATCATTTCTCTTTGTTCCCTTTTGTATGCCTTCAAACTTTCCTCCACTACTTTGACTTGTTCTAGAGGTACTCCTTTAAGGTTAACCTCAGCATCCAATTTGGGGCTAGCCTGTAATTTTGCGGGGGTGGGAAACTTGATGCTATACTGGGGGAGGGTGATCCAAATCCCCGGTTTACCCTGCGGAGTTGGTTCATCCTCCAAGTCTGCGGTCTGTGATGAGGAATGCGTTGACAACGCAGTAGGCACTGCGCAAACCAAGCGAACAACCTACTGCACTTCCTTCAACTCTTTCTCAATCCTTCCATATAACTCCACGTGTTTCTCTTTGTATCTCTGCAACATGTCTTCAGTGGCATCCTCCATAGCTCCACGGACCAGACTAATGTCGTCATCAGTGAGAGTGGCTTCCAACTATGCCTTATTGACGCACGTTTTCTTCCTTGCTGAAAATTTCTTTAGAGTAACTTGCCTCTTTTGTGGTGTCACTGTCCCAATAGGGGGATCTTCATGTGGTGTATATTCGCCTCCTCCTTGCTCTTCTTCTCCTTCATCTCCTATTCCCTGTCCTTCTGCTTCATCTTCTCCATCTCCCTATCCTTATGTTTCATCTTCTCCTCCTCCTTGTGAGCCAGACTTGTTATCTCCAGAAGTTTTCTCTGCGTCCTCTTTGTCACTCTCTATGTCCTGGACTTCAACCTTCTTTTTCTGCTTTTTCGTCCCACTGGATTGTCCGACATGTTCAACTCGTGTAACTATCGGGCTTCCTATAGTGTCAGTGTCAGATAATTCTGCATCGACGATAGGTACAAGAAATTATTTTGGCCATTCCTTTGTAATTTGTTCCATATCTTCATCTATGAGTTTATAGTATGACTGCAAGATTTCCTGGTGCTCATCTCTTCGCGCGGTGATGTAAATGAAGCAGGGACCAGCGCGGAACTTCGCTATGCGCCGGTACTAATGCAAGGTACATGGTGTCATATGCGGGAATGATTCAATGGAGACTTTCAACTACTGATAATATCTGTGAAACACGACATTAGACTACCACTGCTTCATCATGTCATTGGTATACCATAGGGTGGAAAACTGAGTGGCTAGGGGCTCCGTAGGTTCAATATTTGGGAAAGAAGCTCCTTCAGGCATCTGCCAAACCAAAAATGTGATTAGGATGATCAAACAACTATAGTGAAACTCATATCCCAAGTATTGGGCTTCACAGTAATATTTTTCTAGCTCGTTGACGAGGTAGTTCGCCCAGTTCATCTGCATGCCCTCCACACAGTTTCCTGTGAGGTCCACCACAAACCTGATGACATGTGTGGGTTGGTTCTTCCTCACTAGATTTCCAACTAAGAGTTGACAAGCAAGGCGCATTGCGCCATCCTGTATGGAGGCTACATTGTAACCTCACTTCCCCTTTTCTACCTCTCCATAGGCTTCTTTGATGCGTTGTGCCAAAGAGCAGTCTGAGGTCTTCCCTGGATAGAACTGTTGTGGGTCAGGATCCTTCAATATTAAACATGTGATCTGGTAGATCAACACCATATCCACAGTAATTCTTCTGTCAAGCCATAAATATCTTCCATGATAGCATGACAGAAGGAGTTTAATGCAAGCATTAACCTCCTGGTGGCAGCCAAAATGGAGAATCTTCATTACGTTCAATACAGTTGACTGCGCCAACCCCTTGATCCATGGCTGTGAGACGAGGTGAGGTTTCTTTCCGGTAAACTGACATCTTTATGAACATCCATCATTTCTTTCAACTGTAATAACATAGTCTGAACTTCCTCTGGTATTTTCTCTTTATGACTTTCTAACATGTCCTTTGTCTCTTGACTCTTTTCATAATTTTCTTGTCTTATGTCCCTCCCTTCAACTTTAGTAATAATCCTTGGACAATCCTCAACCTCATGACCAACAACTTTACAACAAAGACAAATAGGGCCTACCTCCCTCCCCTCAACTTTAGCAATAATCCTTGGACAATTCTCAACCTTATGACCAACAATCTTACAACAAAGACAAATAGAGATTACCCCAGGGAATTCCTTAGCAAGATGTCCCGACCTCCTGCAATTATAACACAAAGTCAATCCTCTTTTTCTCTTAAATGTTCCCCAATCATTTCTGTACCGCGCACTTCCCCTAGGATCATAGTGTTGGACCTGCAATCTGAAAAAATTATTTCTAGGTTACTGCATCCACTTATCAGTCCAAAAAATATTTCTATGCATAGGGATAGCATATCTTTCTTCATTTTCATTAAATTTACTCAAATCAACTCTTTCTTTCAACTATGCCCTAGCCTTCAGACTAGGACAAAATCTATTACACATACTTAAATTCATGCATTCAATTTTTTTTTTTTCACTTGTCTTTCACTTACCAAAGCACAAAGATTACCTCTTTTAGAATATTACCTCTTTTCTTCATAATAACTTACTTTATTGGCACAAATATTCACAAGTTAAGTAGAGTACTACACACTTCAGCAACAAACCTACGCATAGATCTTTTCTTCTTCTTTACTTCAGTTCCCAACAGTCAAAGTTTCAGGTCCTGGCAACAAAACCATTTGTTGGCACAGGGGCAAACCCAGGGTTCAATGCTTAACAACGCACCAAAAAAACCCCGACTACTGGCCCTTACAACAACACCCGTGAAGCAGACAAAGTCTCACCTGAGGTAGAGGCAGGGGGGGTTACAGGACGTAGGTGTCTGTAACTAGTGTGGGACATGAATCTATGATAATAGTACTTCGTTGAATATTTTGTTAAATCTCAGGAAGTGAAAATGCATTAGTTTATTAATATCATTAACATCACAGAGCATAATCAAAGACAGATCTTGCATAGTAACAACAAGTGATTATGCACCCTGAGCACTTAGCACGGTGAGTTAAGTCTAGCATTCATTTACCCTTAACATAAGTAAAGTACTTAAGCAACAAAATATCTATCCATTACACATCATAATCAAAGCACTAAACAAATTCATAGCATAAATGACACATCACAAAGAAAACCATGAGACACCAGATATACGTAGTTCACCCCAGGGTGGGGCTACGTCCATAAACCGCCTCGCCTCTTTATTATTCACCAAAATATTACATCTAGTCACTCATATGCACTAAGCCACAAAGTCGAACTTTGTACAAGACATGAGATCTGTGCACTGAGCCCTAGATTCTCCTTCTTTACCTTCCAAAAATAGATCAAATGCATAGAGCCAAAATATATTATCACGACACTTAGCACCTTCTACAAAATCAAATTTGGGCAGAAAGCCTCGACCACATACATTCATCTGTGCACAGAGCTATTGTTTCACACATAGCTTAACTCTTCTACAATACATTCTTATTATTTATTGTTCTACAAACCCTTACAATAAGGCCCTAAACATGGGAAAACCCATGGGCCAACATCCATAACCTGTTACATAAACCCTAAAGGACCTCTTACTGGGTCCACCTAAACCTCAAAATGGGTTAGATCCATGATCTCTGACTCTTCTGGGCACTCTACTTTGACCAATGTGTCAAGAGGATAAAAGTGGGCAAAACCGACCAAAGTTTCCCTGAAACTTGGTCGGTGCTGTAATTTACCTTATCCATTGGGATATGGAGTCATCTTCAAAATGAAGTCTTATAATTTTTCTTATTTTATGGAGTTATCTTCAAATTTCAATACAAATATTTCCTTATTATGCAAAACTGAAATGAAGAAACAAAATATGTACATAATTGATCTACCTACCCTAACTTACTTGGAAAAAAGGGAACACCTTAGGTATAGGAAGATTTTCAATGGAACCATTCAATCATTTATCTGATTTGTGGAATGAACTCCAAATTATGAGATATGTTGGGACCTGTACCAATGAGTTAAGGGTGCTCTCAATATGTACTGGAGAAAAATTATATCAAGTATGGTGAAGATTTGATTATGTTGTTTGGTAATGGTCTCTGGAACCATAATTAAATGAAATCAATTCTTGGTTTCTCAAGAATACTATTGTCTTTGATTGGCAAAGTATTTCTCAACATAATAATGCATTCTTCCTTTTCCTTATTTACTTCCACTTCCAAGGTTCTTGATTCATAAAAATATCTTGAAAAGACTCTTCTTTCTTGTAAAGGTGATTGTGCTCATCATTCTTCTCAAGATTCATTTCTTCCAAAAAATATTCTTGCGCAAGTTCTCTTGTACAAATCAGCTATAACAAGGATCCGATCTGCTTGTGTATTTGGTGGAGGCTCCTCAATTTCATTTTCAAATTTGTTTCTTGAAATATTTTCATATGGAGTATATAGGAGGCTTAAATTTTCTTCTTGTAATTTAAAATTTTCATCTTCCTCTGGAGCAAAATGACTTGTCTTAGAAATTTCATCCACTCTTTGATTATATTCTTCTTTAAAATTGGGTTTTTCGTTATCTTGCTTCCATATGTTAAAGGATGGTTGGTCAATGTTATCCTCTATCTAGGGATAACTAAGGAGATATGTCTCCAGACCTGAGTCCCTGGAACATGAGTCTTGAGACATATTGACTTCAGGCTTATTACAGGGCCCATCTTTTCTTTAACGCCTCCCATCTATCAACAACAACATCATTCATCCCATTGGACTGGTTCTGAAGTAGCAGTGGGTCTTTCTCCATGAGGTAATGAGTTTGGGTATCATACTACATATTGAAAATTTGCGACGACTACTTGTGACGAAAGTACCCTTTAGGTGTTAAGCAAAATTCAAGAGAAAAGGGTTTAATTTTGTTATAAATTATGAAATTTTCTTCGCTCTCGGCCAATCAAACTTTTGTCTGTTTTGCAACGATCATGAAGATAGTGGATGATCATCGCTATTTTGACAAACGTGTGAATTTATGTAAAGGCGACACTAAATATTGACTGTTACACTATTTGATACAATCCATATTGACCATTATACTATTTGACAAATTCAACATTGACTGTTATACTATTTGATAAAGTCAATATTGTTTGTTATACTCTTTGACAAAGTCAATAGTTATTTGGTCAATGGTCATCTCAATTGCGACATTCATTTCTATATATATTTTGTGAATTAGAGATGTTGTGATAATATTGCTATAACAATGATGGTTCAAAAAAAGGTATTTTTGTGCATAATAATGCAAAATATAATTAGAGTGAGAAAAGTGAAAGAGGGGTGAAAAGGGTGATGGTAGATGTTTTCCCTTTCAAAAATGTTGTTTCATAGATCGAGTAAAGAATTTTAATGGAAACATCTACAAAACATTGTAGAGTGGGCACATTGATGGCTGATTGAATGAATACCGTCCCATGGTAATTAGCTATATATTCATTATCTATTTTTATATTGTCAATTTATATAAGAATTATATATATGTATATATATTGTTCGAATGTTTGTTATAGTACACACTAATTTTTCATGATTGTTTGTAATTATAAAAGTTAGAGTTGCCCTCTAACTTTCTAGAATATTGCATAAGTGGTAGTAGAAATAATGTTGTACAAGAGATGAGGAACATGATCAAGCAAATGGCGATCTCATGGAAGAAGATGATAGAGACAATATGAATTTAATGATCCCATGGAAGAGATGATGGGAAAAATCAAATGATCAAGATTTGTTTTTCCACGGTCGGATATTGTGAGGGCAGTGATAGTATTTATGATATTACTCTATTAGAAAAGGAAAATAGCGACTTTATGAAGGATCAAAGAGCAAATATTATCTCTACTACATTGTTGATAGTGAACTAAAAGGATATGAATAATTTCTCGAACACTTGTATGACCGCGGATCCTAAGATATGTAATATGTTTCATCTCATATTATACATAAATGTTGATTTTTTTCTATTTTTTAGTGTTAATTAATGTGTAAAATAAGAATGCAATTTTTACGATTAATATTCTTTACATTAACTAGTTATTTGTTATATTTGTAGATTGTTAGGTGAATTTATTGTTACCATCATCAAATATTTTACCTCTCATATATCGAGGTTTGCATGCCATTATGAAAGACATTGGAATGGATTATCAAACTATAGATGCATGTCCTAATGATCATATTATATATTATGGACAACATGCTTGAAACATAATATCTGCAATGTCTTATGGTGAATGTCAGACGATCAAGTAGAAAAGTTACTCGAAGAAGGTTCTTAGTCATATTCCCATAATTCCAGGTTTACAGCGATTGTTTAGGTATGAAATCATAGCACAATTTATGGATTAACATGTGCAACAAAAGAAGTGGAGATGGTGTTCTTAGAATGCGCTTGATGGTTCTACATTTAGGAAATTGAGGGAAAATGGGTAGATTTCAAGGATGAACTTTGTAATGTTAGGCTTTCATTGTGGCCGGCCAGTTGTTAATCCATTTGAAGAGCTTTGGTTTGTTTACTCGGTGTGGCCTATTTTGTTATCAACAATATATTCCTCCTTGGATGTAAATAAAGAGGGGTACATAATGTTGACAATGATTGTTCCGGTGTTGTTTACATTAATTTTTGAATGTAACATTTTCATTTGTTTCATTTTTGCATAATATCTTTTGTATATTTATTTACTTATAGATACATGATATCATGGTCATAGTAATTATGTGTAATTTCAAACAATTAGGTAAGTACCGGGTTAAATATAGCAGGTGTGGCCAATATATCGAGCCTCTTGCTCTGACTGGCCGGGGTTATGGTGGCATCACAATATATGACATGCAAACCAATGGGAGAAGAATTTAAATTTAGTGGAATATTTTTATGGAAAATTCATGATTCCCCAGTACTAACACATTTTTGCGCTATGTAGCATTCTAATATTGTTCTTTAATACGATATAATTTTTTAGTGATATCATGTTGCATGTTTAAATTTTAAATAATCTCATCTTATAATTTACATTAATCCATTTTGCGGAGTCTTCAAATAAAGGGTAAAGTTGCATGTCGAGTTTGTGGTCCTAAGATAAAGTATAGATCATTCAAAAAGTTTAGGAAAGGGTGTGTTTGATGAGTATAGGCACCTCCTCCCTAATAACCATAGGTATCTTACTACTGAAAAACATATTTTCAATGGGAAAGAAAAGACTAGTTTAAAACCACAAAAAATGACACCTCACCTATGGAGGTTGGAATATAATAGAAATCATCAAGGTACTCAATTTCTTTATGTATCCTTAGATCATGTAATGTTTTGAATGTTTGTTTAATCATTGAACTTATTTTACCATTATTTGATAATTATTTTGTGATTTCTTTTATACTTCATGAAGGTCGCATCATCATTGAAGGTATTAATAATGGAGCTTCCACTAGGAATGAAATGTTATCCCACTCAATTCATGAGGTTTCCATATTACGAGGGAGCTAAAAATAGCTCATTTGTTTGATACAATGCATGCTCGAGAAAGAATGTGACATAAGCGTTATGGAAAATCATAGATGTTGGGAGGACAAACAAAAAATTGTCAAAATTTGTCTTGACATTCAAGAAGCCAATCATGCAATGCAAAGTGTTGTTCGATCAAATATATCAGATGGAGTACTAGACGAAATAACCTTCCATGGTTATTAACAGTTCAAAAAAGCAATGATAAAAGAGGTCATTCAAAATTAAATTTCCCTTGAGTTTTGCTTCAAAACATAATAATATCTTGAAGAAAGATTGAATTAGGTGGGAATTAAAAATACATGATCGTTAATTACCTTCATTAAGGTAATTTTTGGTATACATGTTTATATATTTGGCCCTATACATCTTGCAATTTTTTTATTTTTTTTCTACTTTGGTCCAAACAAATAGCGATTTATTTTTTTTGTTACGGTACATTCTACTGCTATCTCTCCCAAATTACTTTGACAACAACGTCAAACAGTTATATATGATCTTGGAAAATGTTGGGTATGTGTTATATTCTGCTGACTAGTAGTGTGTTTGTGTTGGTGTAGGGGGTTAGAGTGTGAGCCCATGCAGAAAATTAGGAGTGCGGCCTTGAATTTTCCATGGCGTGAAATTTTTACATCCCGAGGGCGACATTTTTGGGATAGCATTATATTTAGGTGGTTTTCCCCGATACATGGTTTCTTTGCCGATGGTTTTCTATTTTTTGATTAAGGAATTAGGGTTTTACTGAAATCCAAGTCATTGGGTTAGGTTTTTGATATCGCTGGCTCCTATATGTATTTTTGTATTGTAAACATTGTAATACAATGAATGAATAAAGAATATGCTAGTTTTCCCGGTTTGGGTTTCCAGGGAAAAATCTACGTGTAATGTTTGTATTTGTCATTGTATATTTTACGTTCTTTTGAATATCTGTTTTAGTAGATATTTTACAAGGTTATAATTTACATTTGGTGTCAGAGATTTATTGGATTCAGGTGGATGCCTTTGTGGTCAAGGTTTGGATCGGGATTATGGCCAACATTACAGTGGGAGATCTGTGGTTTTGTTTTTTAGGTGAAAATAAATGCCAAGCAATTTGAAGATGGAGGTGGGGATTTTAATGGAAACTTTGAGCTATGGAAGCTCAAGATGGAAGATATTTTAGTGGATAGAGATCAGTGGATTGCAGTAGATCCAGGTACTACACCTACACAGGAACTTAGAGATGATTGGAAAAAGTTGGATCCAAAGGCGAAGAACACAATCAAAGTATGATTGGAGTATTCTTGGAGTAATATGAGAAGAAGCTACAAACAAGTTTATGAAAGCGTTGGGGAAGTTGTATCAGTCTAAGTCTGGTAAATAAACTATTCCACGAAATAGGCTATTATAACTTGAGGGATGAGAGATGGGGCTTCGGTGTGAGATCATTTGAACACCTTCAATACTATGATAAGTCGGTTAGTATTTTGGTGATATTAAATTTCAGATGAAGATAAATGTATCGGTTTGTTGTGTTCTTTACGAGAATCGTGGGAATGTGAATACGGTTGTGGACATAGGTAGTAATACAACTTCTTTGAAGTTTGAAGAGATGGTCTCATCCTTATTGTTGGAGAAGATGAGAGCTGAAAAGAATATGGAAGGACATATACTTACTGAGGCGCTTGTGTGCAAGAGGGATGTTCCAGTAAATAGATCTAATTTCTCAAATTGGGAGATCTAAGTCTAAGGGTAGATCTAAATCTCACGGAAATTTTGTGAGGGTATGTTGGGGTGTGGAAAGGAAGGGACTGAGCGATTAATAGATCCAAAGTTGAGAAAGAGAAAGGATCTGAAGAATATTCTTCTGTAGAAGAAGAGACCTCCAAGGAAGGAGGGGGATGTGTACTTGGACTCTTCAAGAACAAATGCAGATCATGAGACATGGTTGATTGAATCCAGTTGCATCCTTTCGTATGACTCCCGAGGGGGTAGCTCCAGGAATATGAAAGGTATGATGGAGGTAATGTTTTCTTAGGTAATGATTACGACAACTAGAATCTTAGGAAGAGGAAGAGTCAATTTGAGACTCATAGATGGAAAGATTATAACACTACATGGTGTTTTACACATCCTAGTGTGTATTTGATTTTGTAAGAAAATGGAAGATGCAGGGGGTAAAAACAATTTTGAAAGGGAACTTGTAGGATGGACTGAAGAGAAATGGTGTTGATGAAAGGAGTTCAGTTTGGAACTTTGTATAAGCTACTAGGAAGCACTATTAGTGATGGGTGTAATAGCTCCATTGTTCCTGATATTGAAGTTGAAGGAAGAAAAGAACTCCCTACAGTCTAGAGAAAGGTTATGTTGTGGCATCAAAAGACTGGGACATATAGGAGAAGGGGTCTTTGACTACACGGTAAAGGTATGGTGAAGGTATGTCCCAACTTCTCCTACGGATTTTTATTCTGTGAACATTGTGTATATGAAAAACAAAGTCAGGTGAGGTTCCCCTCCCGATTACAATGAGGCTGAAGAAAGGAATTTCTGACTAGTTCCACAATTGATGTTTTTGGACACATTAATGGGTCTATCATTGGGAAAATCTATGTACTATATGTCTCATTTATAGATGACTTATGGAGGAAAACTTGGATATATTTCCTTAGGAAGAAGTTTGAAGTCTTTGAAAGGTTTAAAAGGCAAGACTCTTCTTGATAATCAAGCAGAGCTTGAATTAAAGGTGTTGAGAAAGTGAGATGTGGCGGAAGTTCTCGCGGGAATGAATTTGAAAAGGAATTTTGTAAAAGTCGCGGTATAGAAGGCAAAGACTTACTCCATACACACCTCAATGGAATTGGGTTGCAGAAAGGATGAATAGGGATGTTGATGAAAAAGAAAGGTGCATGCTTCGATTAGTTGCTGGATAGGGCAAGAATTCTAGAAGTGATTAAGTGCGCATATCTGGTCAACAGTCCACCCTCATCGTTGGGTGACAAGAATCCACAAAGAGGTATGGACTAGTAGGAACCTTCTCTCCCACACATCTTAAGGTATTTGGTACTTGATGCATATGTTCCGTTCAAAGGAAACTTGGGGGTAAAATTTGGATAGAAGGCTAAAAAATGTATCTTCATTGGATATAAAGATGGTCTCAAAGGTTATAAGCTTTGGAACCCGAAACTAAGAAGGTGAGTGTATAGCCAAGATGTGGTATTTAGAGAAATGAAGGACGTTGTTAAATAGGAAGTCCTATGGAAGAACCAGAGAATATAGTGTTTGATTTAAGGGATGATGAAGCAGACTCTATAGAAGAACATGAATAAGAAGAAGAAGATCTCATTACTCAGGTATTGAGGAGATCGGATCAAGAAAAAAGGCTATTGGAAAGGAGGTATAGTCCATCTGATTTTTCGTTCAAATTTTTTCTTTGTCTAATAAGTGATGATCCTAGAAGCTGTCAAGGAGGTGGTGGATTGGAGGATGGAAATCACGGAAAAGAGACCATAAGAAGAAATGGAAATGTTGGATAAGAATGAGGCTTGGGATCTAGTGGAGTTTCCAGCTGGAAGAAAACCATTGGAAACAAATGGGTATTTAAAAAGAAGCTGAATGTAGAAGGAAAAGTGGAGAAATACAAAGCTTCGATTAGTAGCAAAGGGTTATTCGAGGTTGGGGAATTGATTTTGGTGGTGCACCTCCTGTTGCCAAAGTTAACCTCTATAATATTTCTGTTATCATTGTTCTTTGCATTTGATTTTGAAGTAGAAACGATGGATGTGAACAACATTCTGCATGGGGATCTGGAAGAAGGAAATCTTTATGAAAAGAAACTAGAAGGTTTTGTGAAAGGGAAGAAATTTGGTATGCAAAGGCGAAAAAAGATCCCTATATGGTTTAAAACAATCCTGGGGATGTGGTATCAAAATTTGATATTACTTATCTTTTGGGACTTAGCTTCTAAGAAGCAAAGAGGATCAACGTGTGTATTCTAAATTAATTGGTGATCATTTTGATTTATTTGGTCTTGTATGTGGATGACATGTTGATAGAAAACAACAAAGGAGATTATCGAGGATGTGAAAACTTAGATTGTCCTCTAAATTGACATGAAGGATCTTGGTGCTTCAAATTTCATTTTGGGCATGGAAATTAAAAGAGATCGAAAATGGAAACTTTGGATTCATCGGAGAGAAAATATGTCGAGACAATACATAGGTTTAATATCTGAGAATGTAAAGGCCCGGTCAAGGTTCCTATTCTGTTGGGGTATCAAGAGATTATCTTGGTCAGTGTCCCAAGACACATGAAGAAGAGGACATGTCTCATGTTCCATATCACAGTCTGATTTGTAGTTTGATGTAGCCAATAGTGCATTACTAGACCATTTTATTTCCCTACAATGGGATTTTTGAGCGGTATATGTCAAAACCGGGGAAGGAGCATTTGACAATTAAAAGGGTTCAATTATTTGTGTGTGCTTGCTAGCTATAGTTGTGCTATGAAGGAGAGACGGATTGGACAAAGTATGGTTGATATACATAGCTTTGTGGATCACGGTGGGATGGATATTTGGATCGTAGGATGTCTACAAGCGAGTATGTGTTTAACACATTTTGGAGGAGCAATAAGTTGGATGAGCAAAAGGCAATTTGTAGTAGCACTTTCAACTCTGAGAATCTGAATACAGCTTACTCATGACAGTAAGGAAGCAATATGGTTACAAAGGTATGTTGGTATTGGGTTGGTACAAGAAGCTGTAAGGATAGAAAATTATTAATGGGTCAGTGCAATTTTTTTCTGGCAAAAGACCACGCTTATTATTCAAAGAGACAAAGCATTGTTCAATATCACTTTGTGAGGAGACATGATTGAAAAAAGAAAGTATCATTGATGAGGTGGAAACTTTGAAGAATGTTAAAGATTCATTAAAATCACAATGAGCCTTGATTCACATTATAGAGGATCCATGGGCATTCTTTCCCAGTTATTGAAACTATGTAACCACAGCAACCTTGTATGCAAAGAAAACAACAAGTGGGAGAATGTTGGGTATGTGTTATATTCTTTGCATGAGTATTGGTGTCTGAGCATCCTACATTCCCAGTATTAGAGGGGGTTAGAGGGGCGGTATACTCCCCGGGGGAGTGCAAGGGCAGCAGCCCATTTTTTATAGAGACAACATTTTTAAGCACCGGGGCAACATTTTTGGGGACGCATTATATTTAGGTGGTTTTTATTTTATGGTTTCTTTGTCGATGGTTTTCTATTTCCAGTTAAAGAATTGGGTGTTTTACTAATCGAGGTCATTGGGTTGGGGTTTTGGATTCCGTTGGCTCCCTATGTATTTTATATTGTAAACATTGTAACACAATCAATGAATATAGAATGTATCTTTGGGTTTTCAGTTTGGGTTTCGAGGAAAAAACCTGTGCAGGGTTTGTATTTGTCATTGTATCTTTTACGTTCTTTTTATGAATATGTCTGTGTTTGCGGTAGATATTGTACAAAGGTTAAATTCTGAGAAATACATGAGGTAAGTAGTTGTGATTTATACAAAATGTTCTTTTCAAATTATTGTTGTACTTAATGACACATGTTTTACTTAGCAATGTAATATATTATATTATGTTATGTTAGGCATTATTTCTTAATGTCATGATCTCATTTTAGATAGATAATTGAAATAAATCCATGAAGATGATATAAAGTATTGGAGAATGTTATTGAAATAAATCCATGAAGATGATATAAAGTATTGGAAGAGAGAAATTCCTCGTCTAATGTGTGAAATGCAAAAGTATATACCTCCAACATTTTTCAATGCACAAGAACACTACCTCATACACCAAGTTGAAGAGATTGAAATTTATCGACCCTTTCACACGAGGTCAATGTGGATGGTGGAGAGGCACTTGAAATCATTGAAGGCGTTGGTTAGACAAAGAGCATGTTCTGAGGGTTCTATGGTGGAGGGATATATGGTATATAAATCCATGGTGTATATTAGTCAGTATCTTCCTAAATTAACAACGCCAACTATGCATGCAGTGGATCACATTTGGGATGTAAACTCCATAAAAAGTTTTGAAGATTAGGAGCATCTGTTGGGGAAATGTAGAATGGAAAAAATGAAAGGTATTATATTAATAATTGTGGAGATTTATATTAATAATACATATAAAGTTTTGTTTTTGTGTATATAATCATACTCATTAATATATTAATATAATTTATTTCATAAATTATTAATATTTATAACCTGCATGGACGTTATAACTAATATTTAATATTGGTGAATTATGATTTTTTGATTCAGTTGCTCAAGAGTGGGATGCACTACATTTATACATTGCCAACAATCTTGAATGGATTAATGTATGGATTTAAATATGTAAACAACATAATGGAGGTAGGTTATCATGGAAACGACTGTCTTAATTGGTTAGAGAAGCTCGTCGTAACAGAGATGCAAATGTTACGCAAAGGGAAATTGATTTAGCATATGGTTTGAAATATGGACAGGTAAGCAAATTCACCCATTTTATTTAGTTAATTTATATTATATTAATGTGACTACATGTGTACTGTATTTTTCATATACTTTCCAAGTTATATAAATATATATGTTAATTTATTAATTGACAATGCATCTTTTACATATCTGGAATATTGTAGTTGAAACACCACAAGGCTATGTGGTGCAATGGTCATAAATTTCACATCAAACAATTGGATGAAACTAGGAAAACATCTGATAGTGGGATAACTTCAGTATTCTAGGTCACTAATGTTTCCTCTAGGAGTGAAAAACATCCCCGAGAATTTAAAAATAGATACTATGGGTATTTAAACGATATACTTGAGTGTGACTTTAATTCCTTCAAATTAGTTATGTTAGATGTCAAATGGTATAGGTTACGAATGCATGAACGCGATGAGGAAAGAAATGTTATTCAACATGCCAACAAACAACAGTGTTTGAAAGAAGACATGATCGCTATGTTTTTCCAAGCCAATGTGAACAGGTCTTTTACTCAAATGTTCCAGGTGAGAGGGATTGGTCATTTGTTGTTAGATATGATCCAAGAGGAAGGCCAATTAAGTATACTCATTTATAGGAATAAGATGATATTGAAGATCAAGAAGATGATTCGCCAGATCAGATAGAGCCGGAAGATCATGCAGGGTCGACAGATGAAGAAGACGAAGAAGATCATGATCCAGGTATAGCAGACAATATTGCAATTCTTGATGATGATGTCGATGAAAATATGATCGAAAATGACATTGATGACGATGATGATATTGTCAATCCTTTCAGCATCGTTTCTGAACTAGATGATGATACAAATGTCGAGTTCGATGAAGAAGATCAAGATACAAAATAAGGATGATTACATAGATGTTGAGGTTGGATTAGGTACGTGACTATATAATATTTTAATTTGTATGAATTATTCTCTTATAATAATTTACTTATAATTTCATGGGTTAATTACATGTTTTTAAATTTTATGCGACATTTTTATATCCTATGTTACATGTTGTTTAATTATTATGTGAAACATGAAAATAGTTTCCAATATACTAAAGTATGTGGTAAACTAAAAATATCATTTACAAACATATAATTTCATGTACCTTCATTAATTTTTGTTTTTGTAGTTTCTATGCATGAATCTTAATAGGATGTTGCTTTCGATTAATTTCTATCTTATATATTGGGTATTGGGGATCAATTGAGAGTGATGCGAGGGGGAGGAGAGGGTCCATATGAGCTTCCACCTTCACGTGATTGGCCTTGTTCAATAGAAAATAAATTATATTTGAAACCAAGATAAGCTCTTTCATTTTTATACCATCATGATCGTAGATGTCATCAATATTGTTGGCATAGTATTGCATTAACAAAGTTTCTATGAACGTGTTTGTCATTTCTATATAATTTTCGTTGAAACCCTATTTTTATTTCAAAGTACACAAATTGGTTGATGCAATTTTTAAGTTTGCATCATCTTTCTTAATTTTTCTTCCAGGTTCTACATTAATGTATATACAATGTATTTGTGTCATAGTTATGATGAAAATTCCCACTTTTTCATTGATTGCTTAATCAATACCATAAAAATACTCCCTTGCAGTACTAGATGTGGGGACGTGTGTACTATCGAACGAATTTTACAAGGAACAAGGAACAAGGAACGAAAATTGTTCTGGGACTAGACATGGGCAACGGTGACCTATGAATGGGGCCAACGTTGAAATTTTTTCAAATTGTTTCTGTATGCACTGAAATTTGACATGGATAGACTATTCACATGTCTTAATGATATGGGAGGGTTTCAGGACTCAAATTTGACTTACACACCGAATTTCTTCCGTCATCAACTCATCATGTAAACCATAAACCCTATTTTTCATATGTTCTAGTAGATATGTTAATGATTCCTAATTTCATATTTGTATTTGACTCAAGGTACAACTAGCTTGCAAAGTATAAAATTTAATTTCAAGTTGATAAACCAAATATGAAATGAATCCTAATTAAAACCATCAAGTGTTGGAATTTGTCATTTAAGTGTAGTGTCATGTAGTTATGTTTTAAAACATAGAGAGAGTAGTCTCTATTGAAGTAGAACAATATATTGATATTGGATTATATTCTAAGACGATGTTGATCTTTTTAACCTTCAAGAATAGGTACTAGAGGATAAAATCAAGTATAATTTAGTACCCATCACTTATGCAAACATTTTCGTCGACAAGAGAGACAAAGAAGGGAATTCATCGGCAAGAGACAAGGAAAGGATATATTCGCTAGAGCGATGAATGTAAATAATATTGCGACGAATTAGTTATACTATCTGTTATCACTCCAAGAAACTCCTTAGGGTTGTAGGCTAAGGATGGTTGGTAACTTAAAAATGATGTGTAGGTATGCTTGGAACAATGGGGTCTTTAATAATCAATGTAATAGACAACTCATCATACATCTAAAGAAACAGTTCTTTCAGGAAATAATAATCAGATCAAGCAATTTGAAAAGAGAGGATGAAGAACACTAATCTTGATTGCCAAATATAGTTGGGTGTAGGGCTTAATACAAGATAGAAGGAAAATCCTTCACTTCAAATATATGATCTCAATAAAGAGATAACAGTCTTCATAAGTTAAGATAAACTGAAATGAAGTATAGAAATGGAAACATGGATATTTCTGATATTGAAAACGAAAGGGGACTGCAATTTTATTATATTATAAGAGTCTATACAGTAGCACAAAAATGTATCCCAGTTTGAACCCCTGTCTCTTAGAAAAGATAGGCATTTATAGCCTTTTACAATCAGTTTTTTAAGATCCTAAAAACTTGGATCTGTATCTAAAAATAGCAATTCAAATTAACTAAGAAAATCGATAACAAAGACGTAATGGCTAGACTAGCATTCAAATTGTCTTCAATCTCAAAATTTGACATCTGTACTCTTCAGCTTCTGGAATCTGTGTGTCATGAAACATGGCGAAGGCACCTGTCTTGGAAGCTGGATTCTTCAATTACTCATAGTCGACACTTTAGGAGATCAGTTTTGCATATGGTTTTCAAAACTTCCACGAATCTCTGATGCAAATTATGTTTCGACCAAGTTGTTGATCCTTTAATGCTTTGGAACCTCTTTAAATCCTGTGAAAAACGTTCTACTCCATCCTTAGCTTTCAAAAATGTTTTTTGTGCTTTCACCAGCTAACTCGCCTTATGATTCGTTGGTTAGCTAGTGAAAGTGTTGCCTTTCACCAGCGAACTGGTTGTAAAATTGCCCTGTGCGCTGGTGAAAGCTCTGCCTCGGCCCAAAATGAAATTTCACCTCCAAAACTGTGGTTCTATCAAAGCTCACTGTGTCTCTACTTTGTCCCCTTTCATGTTCACAGCATCCTGAGCTAGCACTTGTAGGTCTGGATGTGACTTTTTCTTTTGCTTGAATTTTCTAATCTTCCTTTTAAGGCGTTTTGCTAACCACCATAGACTGTTATAGTCTTTGGTGATTTTCTTTTTCCTCTTCTTGTCCTTGACACTTTCACGAGCAAGCTTTTCAAATGCAACATTTGTTTCTGCGAAATTATCAAATAAAGTCTTGTATCTTTCCTTTATTACTCTTTCTAAGACCTCCTGTTGAGCGATCACTTCTTTAAGCTACTTGATTTTCTGTGTTTTCTTCGACTTAGTGCTCTTCGATGTTTCCCCTTCATCGGTGTTAGTAAAGGTCTCACAATTCTGTGAAAATTCAATGGAGTGTTCAGGGCTTTTGATGGCAGGGCTCTCATCTTCTTGCTCTGGCTCTGGGTCTGTATATGGAAGGTTTAAGATGTTTGTTTTCTTTTCTGTAGGCTGCTCTGTAGTAGTTTCAAAATCCAATTTTTTCTTTGACCTGTGAGATCTTACACCAGAGATCCTATCTTCTGGGGGTCCTAGAAGGGTTCTCCTCTTCCTCGAGCTTCTTTGAGGAGTCAACTGTCGTTTTCCAGTTTTCTTCTGTTCAACCATGGGCTGAGTTTGAGTTTCAAAGCCCTCCCAAAAAAGAAACTATTGCCAGGTCCTTCCTTTTTGTCTTAGCTCCTCCAGGATTATCAATTTAATAAGGCCAAAGTGGAAAAGAGTGTTCTTCATACTTAGAGGTTAAGCTCTAATCTTTTTACAGACTTTAGTTAAGCTCTTATGTAAGAAGAAAGGTAAATTTAGGAGAGTTTTCCCTGTAAAATGGTCTAAGAACTTGAAATGATATAACATCAGTTTGTCGTACCTGCCTTCTGAAGTTATGTAGAGTTGGATTCCCTTAAACAAATCCTACCACTCATCCTCTAAATGGGAAATTGGCATGCTCTTCTTCCATGCATTATTTCTGAATTCTTCCTTCAGATATGCTCTGAAATTTAGGTTCTTGGTTGCTGTCGTTTTGAACCAACTCTGTCCTGATCTAGGTAAACTGGTTGCTGCAGCGATGGTAGCTTCATCCACGATGATTTCTAAAGATCCAAAACAGGCTTTATTTCCATCGAACATTTTAGCAAATGCCTCTGTTGTTGATTGGTGACATATGTTCTGTAGCTTTTCGACATATCCCATACAACCTGCGTTTGAGAAGTGTTTTTGCACCTCTGGATGCACCTGTAGAAAGGACAGACTGTCCAATTCTTTTCTCAACAAAGAACCACTGCATCTCCTTGCCATTTGTAATTCAAAACCCGAAATGATTTTGCACACTAAACATTGCAATCTGTTGTTTGGGTCGAGGTCTTGTGCTGGTGAAAACACTAGGCTCTACCTTTCATCATTGAAAACTTATCATACGCTTGTGGGTGATGCGTGTTGGGGAAATGATGGGCCGATTTGATGTCACTAGCTAAGTAGTATCGCTTCCTCACCTGTGATGATGGATTCGAATTCGCCATTTCCAACGCCATGATCGTGAAGCATGCATTTCTGAACGAGATCCGCTTTGAAATCCGATTTAGACGTGCAAACCCGAATCTCCATCATTATCCACTTTCACCAGCGCATCATAATGATTGCATGACGTGGACTGAGCGTATCATCATTTGATTTTTTAAAATGTTTAGAAAACAGACGTGATCTCCACTTTCACCAGCTATCGGCCCGTGGGAAGTGCTCCTTGGCTGTTGAAAATCGTCGCTTTCACCAGCTAATGGCCCGTGAGAAATGCTCCTTAGATGTTGAAAATCATCGCTTTCACCAGCTAACCATCATCTTTAAAACACGCGTTAGCTGTTGAAAGCTTTTTATGAAAATTTTAAAGAGAATACCTTTATGGATCGTCTTATTTCTAAGACAAAAATCAAAACCTAAGTTTTGCTACTGGAAAAACTCAAAACAAATTTGGAGAAAACTACCAATAGCCATGCTATTAACCACAAAATGCAACCATAGTGACTGATTCATTTTGGGATCTAACATTTGGCTCCAACTGGGATGGACATCTCCCTGTGAGGTGACCAAGAACCTAGCTAGACTCAGTAGCCTTTATTACAAATTTAAAAAAGAAATCTGAAAAATAGTTTTGCTAGTACCATTGGGCATGGAGTTATTCAAGTGATAGAAACAAAGAAAACAGAACTGAAAAAGAATATGTACAAGTATAACATGGCTTTTAAGAAAAAGCCTTATGAAAAATAGGTCTTTAGAAAGCTCCCATTGAAAGGGCCACCTGCTACTTCCTCGCCTAAAAGATTTTGGAGAACAAAGGTATTGTTCTGCTGAACCACTATTATGACAAAAGGACTTGTCCAGAGAGCCTCAAATTTTCCGTGTTTCCCCTTCTCTTGCCTTGCTGCATCCCACTTTAAGACTAATTCCCCTGTTTTAAAGACATTTTATTTGACTTTCTTGTCGAAGATCTCCTTGATTTTTTCTTGATGTAATTTTGTCCTTTCCAAAAGCTGCTCTCTATCTTGCTTTAACTCTACCAAATTATGAATTCTCTGAGCAAATCATTTGGTTCAGAATTAGTTTCTTGTAAAAACTTTGCAACTGGCAGTGCAAGTTGAATAGGAAATATGGCTTCAGTACCATATACCAACTTGAAAGGAGATATACCAATTGATTTTTTACATGTAACTCTGTCAGCCCACAAAGCAAACTTCAGCTTGGAATCCCAGCCTCTGGTATTTTGTTCAAGAAACTTCTTTATAATTCTGACGAAACTCTTGTTTGATGACTCATCTAATCCATTTCCTTGCGGATAGTAAGCAGTGGAATGTACTAGCTGAATTCCCAACTCTTCACATAATTTAACCAAGTGCTTATCTTTGAATGCAGCAGCATTATCAGTGACTATTCTCTTAGGGCAGCCAAATCTGGCAAATATGTTTTCTTGCAGAAAATTTATGATGACAGTATGATTGGCATTCCGGGTGGGAATAGCCTCAATCCACTTTGTAAAATAATCGGTGGCAACAAGGATCCACCTGTGTTGACTACTAGAAGGCGGGTGAATTTCACCTATGAAATCCAAGCCCCATTGCTAGAAAGGACCTGTGACCACTATAGGTTTGAGGGGAAGAGACTTCAGTTGTTGTTTGCCTTCAAATCCTTGGCACTTGTCACATGTTCTCACAAACTCACACACATCTGAAAATAAGGATGGCCAGTAGTAACCAGATCTTAAGATTTTATGTGCAGTGGTTTTCCAATAGTGATGTCCTCCGCATTCACTATTATGGAATTCAATCATGACCTTAGCTGCTTCTTCTTGGTTTATGCACCTCAAAAATAAACCTATTGGATTTTTCTAGAACAATAAGTTTCCATTGATGCAGAAATTTATGGCTTTGAGCTTCAAAGCCCTTCCTTGTGTTTTTTTCAAATCTGATGGGACTGATAAAGTTTCCAGAAAATGAATAATGTGACTGTACCATTTTCAATCATC
>SNQJ01S0045482.1:0-15122 GCA_010110895.2 Picea sitchensis
AACAAACATAAGTTTGAAAGAAACATGCCAAGCATTGATATATTGATAAGAACAAGTAAAAGTACTTACAATCCTTTGATGAAGGTGCAACAGCTTCTTCCAGTTCTCCTTGTCCAACCCATTTTCTCAAGTAACCTACATTGATTATGGTTCAATGGAATCTCACTTATGGGATCATAAGTTTCATATCTCCAATCTTTTCTGTTCATACCACTTATAGGATCATAAGTTTGGTATCAATCTCTAGTCTCTCTTTCACCATGAGGAGGCCTCCTTATATAACCTTGGAGAGGCCCAACCAATTGAGATATCTTTGGGATAAGTTGAGGATTATTTTCCTTCAGTTTAGGATCTTCCCTAAGATCATTCCTTGACCTTCTATTCGAATCCAACCACCTTCAGAAATTGAGGGGATTCTTCCCTGTTTTAGCTCAGCAAACCAAAAATTTGCTCAGAAAAGGTAGTGCTCCCCCAAAAGGGTACAAAAAGCATTTGAATGCTCCCGCAAAGAGGCCCAGGGAGTGCCGGCATTCCCTAACAGTGGGTAGGGGAGTGCTGCCCTCCAAAATCCATTTTTGAGTGGTTTTTCTAGTGGCAAAAGGATTGTACTCCTTGTCAACTGATTTCTCTTCTTCAAAACTAGTCTTTGAGGTGTCTTAAGTGTCCTTATGATGTCGTTAGAGGCATGACATAGGAAATATAGCAATATGATTTTTGTGACACTTCCGACACTTGTGGTCAAGATGCGACACTTGCGGACAAGATGTGACACTTACAACACTTGTAATGATGACACTTGCGACACTATTGAAGTGAGTAATTTTGATGTGTAACAGATTGCCCCCCAAAGTGAGAAGTTAGAAGACGATGATGACTGAAGTAATTTGTATACTTTTTCGAGCAAGGGTATGGACAGAGAGAGGTTGGAAAAAGATGCACACAACCATCAAACAAATATTATGATATGTTTCAAACCCAAGGCAGGCATACCTATGCTTGAGTGGTAAAGACTTTTTAGGTATGGCCGCCATAAAATACACTGCAGATCCATAATTATATTGACAAAATGGTATAGCCACTAAATATACAATGTGGATCTATACTCCTATGACTTGAACTGATCGTAGCCACGAAGACTACACAGTGGATCTACGAGACGAAAAGGCATAGCCACGACCAATACAAAGTGGATCTATGTAACAATATATGTGTCATAGTTTAAAAGAAAACTCCTTCGCAACTTGGGAAAAGTACATATAAGAGTGATGACTCAACCCAGGGTCTTCTTACCGATCCTAAAGTAGTACGAATCTAACCATGTGAATAGATGTCTTGATGTCGATCATGGCAGAAATTGAGGGGATTCTTCCCTGTTTTAGCTCAACAAACCAAAAATCCGCTCAAAAAAGGTAGCGCTCCCCAAAAAGGGTACACAGAGAGTTTGAACGCTCCCCCAAAGAGGCCTATGGAGTGCTGGCACTCCTTGACAGTGGGTAGGGGAGAGATGCCCTCCAAAATCCATTTTTGAGTGGTTTTTCCAATGGAAAAAGGCTTGTACTCCTTGTTAATTGATTTCTCTTCTTCAAAACTAGTCTTTGAGGTGTCTTAAATGTCCTTATGATGTCGTTAGAGGCATGACATAGGCAATATGGTAGTATGATGTTTGTGACACTTGTGAAACTTGTGTTCAATATGCGACACTTGAGGACAAGATGCGACACTTACAACACTTGTAATGATGACACTTGTGACACTATTGAAGTGAGTAATTTTGATGTGTAACAGATTTCCCCCCAAAGTGCGAAGTTAGAAGATGATGATGACTGAAGTACTTTGTAGAATTTTTAGAGCAAGGGTATGGACGCAGAGAGGCTAGAAAAAAATGCACACAACCATAAAACAAATATTATGACATGTTTCAAATCCAAGGAAGGCATACCTATGCTTGAGTGGTAAAGACTTTTTAGGTATGGCGGCCATAAAATACACTGTGGATCCATAATTATATGGTATATCCACTAAAGATACAATGTGGATCTATACTCCTATGCCCTAAACTGATCATAGCCATGAAGAATACATAGTGGATCTATGAGACGAAAAGACATAGCCACGACCAAAACAAAGTGGATCTATGTAACAATATATGTGTCATAGTTCAAAAGAAAACTCCTTCGCAACCTGGGAAAAGTACATATAAGAGTGATGAATCAACCCAGGGTCTTCTTACTGATCCTGATGTAGTATGAATCTAACCATGTGAATAGATGTCCTGATGTCGAACATGGCAGAAACCACTTGATTACCGGTCAATGATGTAAACCGTTAACAAGCGTGAGGGAAATCACTATTGATGTCAATGATTCCCAAGGTACTCTAGTACATTCCAATGAATGTGAATAGATGAGATGAAGTCGATCAGAGGTCAATGATGTAAACCCACTGTTGGGCGCGAGGAGGCCTTCCATTGAGGCATGCAATTCCCAGGGTACTAACTAGTTTCTAAGTCTAGTTCCCGGAATAGACTTGTCGAAGGAGGGCCTTGATGTATCCCCCGTCAATGACATGAAACTGAAAAAGAGATGTAATTGGAAGATCAAATGAACATGGATTGACACAGGTATTAAAATAGGATATTTGTGATGGCTGACTCTCGAGGTAGATACTTCCCTTGAACACTGAGGCACAACAACAGAAACATGACATGGACCAAAACATGATGATGCAATGGATGTTGTGACTTTTGTCAGGTGACCCAAATGAGTAAAAGAAACTTAGAGGATTGGCTTAGTGAAGAGGTTCATTGGATTAAAATGCATGCAAATATGAAATTCCATGTTCAAGGGCGACTGTAAGGGTTACTGGTAATGTTCTCAAAAACTGCTTGGCTTGCTTCCTTCAAATTTTTCCCCCATCCAGATAGACGAGTGCCTCTTTTTAATTTAACGATCTTGAGGAGGGTAACACATGCTCGATATGACTCACCTTCGGTAAGTCCCTCTTCCTTTTTTTAATGAACTGGAAGAAGTAAGGCTTCGGTCTCATATGATCCCTTCAATGTATGATTGTTTAACGAGTCCAGAGAAGGTAAACTCGGTGGTTTTTCATATTTAGAGAGTCTGAAAACAACTTAAAGATGACTCCAATGTTGTCCTTTTTCATAATATTAGTCTTATGAGGCCGAAAAGAGATAAATTATCACTCGAAAGATTCCCTTTCAAACATTTTAATGAGTGGGAAAGGAAGCAAGATCACTTGACAATCTTTTCATGTTTAGAGAGTCTGAAAAGAGCTTAAAGACGACTCCAGTGTGTTCCTTTTTCATGTAACCATGCGAGACCGAAAAAAAGATAAAAGTTTGCTTGGTTTCATTCTCATGTATTTACGAGCATGAGAAAGAACAAAGACTAATCTCGGTATGCCCCCAGCTTGAAAGCTAGTGGATTAACTCTAGAATGATCATCAAAGGTTGGAGACATGCCCCTCAAACTTCAATTCATTCACTGACTTTGAGGTTGTCACCAATTTCTCTACTAGATGGAGAAAAAGGATAAGGGTGGATGAAATGAAGGTTCAAATACGAGACTTAATGAAAGACTCGACTCGACAAGAGAGGTGACTATTTCATTTTTTAACGAGCTTGACACAGGAAAAATAATTATGCTCAGGGCTTCGGGTTCAATCCCCAGATTTCTGTTTCATTTTTTAACGAGCTTGCTACAGAGAGGATAACTATGCTCAAAGCTTATGTTTTATTTTTTAACAAGCTTGCGACAGAGAAGATAAACTATGCTTGTGACCTTTGTTTCATTTTTTAACGAGCTTTCTACAGAGAAGAGTAACTATGCTTGTGACCTCTGTTTTATTTTTTAACGATATTGCTACAGAGAAGAGAAACTATGCTCGTGACCTCTCCTTGATTATGGCTTCCAAGAGAATAACTCTCTAGAAGGATGCCATGTCAAGGGACAAAACTCGATCATGGATTTTAAGATATATTTACTGGATGGAAGAAGAATTCTTCAGAAGGAACACATGTCAAGGGTCTTGTCAGGGGTAAGGAGATCATGCTCCAATAGCCCTACCGAAGAGATCACCATGTCAACTACCGGATCTAAGTAATTGGAAATTGAAGGCATGGGAGACAACGTAAAATCAACATCAGGAGGGAAGATAGAGTGTATATATTCCCAAATTTATTCACAAGGGGGAATAAAAGAGGATTGGTGATGGTTATCATCCTGAGGTAGCTCGTCAATGCTCAACATTTCCCTAATATATTCATCAGAGGGAAAAATTGGGGAAATGTAGTCAATTGCAGACGACAAGGTATTTAACCATGATGGAATCGAGTACCTGTCAGGTGCCAAGAGATTTTGGTCATCCGAGGAGGGAGAGGAAGATTGGATAGAAACATATGATGTTTCGGTTGGAATAAGTGGCATGGTGTCACCTAGCGCATCGAATTCCAAGGGACTAGGTACAATCCAAGGGTCAGATGATTCCAAAGATTGATAAGACGTGGTTGAAATCATATCGACGGTGGCAATATGATGTGTAGTTGGTGGAAGTGGTGTAGGGAAGGTACCCATAAGGCTAGAATATTTCAGCAAGCCAACACCAACGCTTTCATACATGATCTTGTGATCTCCAGTGTACATAAATCTAATTGATCGACAGTGACAATTTTTCCCTGATGAGGAAATTGTACACATCGAAACATCGACGAGGAAATGACAGTCATAGCATAAAACCAACTTCTTCCAAGTAATAAGTTGTAATCGAGGGGAGCATTGACGACCTTGACATCAACAATGACGGTTTTGCCACCCAACTGGATGGGCAGGGTTTGTAAAAGTCCATGGGGATGAAAACCTCTCCCATCGAATGTGTGTAACATCATTGGGGATTTGTTAAGTGCGGGTGATTTTAAAATTTTCCAACATGCTAAATACATGAAACAAGTAGAAGCTCCCTCATCCAAGATGGTTCGGTGAATTTGTTGATTGTGAACAACAACATCAATTTGGAAAGCAAGTTGGTGGGAGAGTCTAGATGTATAATTGTCCAGGTTAAACATGATATTGTTGGACGACTCAGGATCAACAGCACCAATAGTAGCCAAGAGCGTTCTATGTTGACTGGGGTAGTGTTGTAGAGCTTCTAACACAAACATAACACATGGTGCTTGAGCCAAATCTTCAACAATGTTGTAGTTCTGGGCGGCGCGCGAACTAGGATTAAAGGTAGATTTACAAATAATGCTCTTAGGAGGGTCTAAGATAGATTCAAACATAGGTTTCTCAATATGAAGTGGTCCAGATGGAGGAATAACTGATGGATGACTAACGAAGGATAGTGATGGATCCGGTAAAGTACCGGTACCGTTAGTGACTTTTCCTTTGTCAGGTTTAACTGGTGTGTTGTACGTCTTAGAGAGAGTGGTTAAATTAATCCCATTAAACATATAAATATGGGCACTTGTCAAGGCCTCATCATGAGGATGGCTAGAACTACCCCCAGGAGAGGGGGTTTGAACAACCATGGATTGCTGTTGTGGAAAAGGCTGAGTAAGCACAATGGGTTGTGAATTTCCCTGGAAAAGTTTGGCCACTTCATCTCAAGTGTAGTGATCGTCACCAAAAATGATACATAGGAATTTCAGTTTCTGTTGTGGTTTCTTTTCAGTAGTAGGTGTTTGAGCTTGATTTTTTTGGTTGTTCATTGTTATTTGTATTTTTTGATTTATTTTTTTCCTTCTTCTTACCTCCAGATTGTTGTGAAGGGGAAGATTGAACTGCATTCACCTCAGAGATCTGAGTTTTGGGGGAGGTAGAGGAGAGTGTGGTCAACTGGGAAATAGATTGAGTTTTGATGGAATCGATAACACCATCTGCATGAGATGAGGATTCCGGCTTGGATGGATCGGCATTAGCTCGAGCAACATTCAGAAGAAACTCATACAAAGTACCATATTGTGAATAAACCAAATCTAAGTACTGAGCCGAGCAATGGTTTCTTCCTCGGTGACTACACCACCCATAGTGACATCACGAGTGATCGGGGGTAAAAGTGATTTAGTAAACCACTTCGCCAATAATTGGTCAGGAATGATTTCTTTGATCATCCTTCGTCATCATCTCCACTCATGACTATGGTCAGAGATATGCACGGAGTCAGTTTGAAGAAGGGAGGTCAAGATTTCAGTACCCGTTTCATAGCGAATAGGTATTTGAAAGTGCATGAGGAAAGACATGGCAAGGGAGTTGAAATCATGAAAAGAAGCACATGGTAGTTCAATATAACACTTTGTTGCAGAGCCCATAGGTGTTCGCTGGAAAAGAAACAAACATATAGTATCATCCATGAGGGAGTTTGATGAAAACCAAAAATGGAAAGTCATCGCATGGTTATTTGGATCTTCTCGAGGTTTTCCGTCAAATTTCAGAATATCGGAAGGAAGTTTAGATGGAATAACTGGCCAAAACTGGTGAATGAAAATTAGGATCATTGGTTAACCGAGACAAGTATGGGGGATCCAGAGTCACAAGGAAAGGTAACTGTTGGTTAACATGCAGATGATACTGGTGTGGCATAGGAACACCAGTAGGATCATAAACTAGGTTAGGTGGATAATTGTAACCAATAGGTCCTCCTACATATGGTTGTTGCTGACCAGGATAAGAAGGATTTGATGATGGATGAGAAACATTTGCATAACCCAGTGGGTTCTGAGCATTATAAGTTGGGTGATTTTCTTTCCCATAAGGAGGATAAACATGTTTCCCTTGAGGAGGGTAAGAAGTAGATCCCAGAGGCAGATACACATTAGGCCCGTGGGGAGGATAAGCTTGTTGTCCTTGAGGACTCCAGGTGGTGTTTGGGACGCCTAGATAAGGTTGTCCATAAGATGGTCCGGAAGGAACATGATTTGATACTCCTCCTTATGGTTTATGATATGATTTCCCCCCAACATGGGGTTGGGTAAATGTGCCTCCTGAAGATACTCCCCATGATTTTGAAGGGTTTCCAACAAACGAAGTTTGCCCCCCTACCGACGATGGATTAATGACCGGGGTATGGCTGACAAAGGGAGGTTGCCCTCCGGGAGGAACATAAAAAGGAGGTTGTCCCCTAGGAAGGGTAGGCCCACCATAGGATGGTGGTATTATAGGAGGGATAGGTCCACTATATGGTGGTTTCCCTCCAGTCAATTGTATTTGGCTGGTAAGGGTCTGCATTCTCTCATGTAAAGATGTCCCAGCAAGATCATGCAGAACATGTGGAGCTGTAGAGTGAAAGTTTGTAAAAATGGGGGTAGGGATCGAAGTGCCTTGGGAATGAGTAGAGGTGATGAGTCCAGCATTAGGATGGACTTGTGCTAACGTAACAGTAGGGTTAATGACCTGATCGATGGGGTGGTTCATAGTTTGACCGGATGGTCCCATTTCAATAGGAGGTTCATGAGGATTAAAGGGTTGTCGAATGGATTCAAAATGGTCATAGAGATCGCGTCCTGATGAAGTTCTCCATACAGAACGATAAGGTGTGGGATTGGTATCTACTGCAGTGGTAGGACGAATAGGAGTCCTATACTCATTACCAAAGATCGATTCTATGGATCCCATATATGTTTCGGTAAATGCTCTCTCAGGTAACTGTGGGACCTCTTCATCTATGACATTCCCAAGGGAGTCTAAACAAAGTAAAAGTGGTTCGAGAGGGGTTGCCATAATAGATGTAGTGTGAGAAGTTGGATTCTTGACCATAACCAAAGCGTCTTCTGGATTGTCTAACGGAGGAGAAACAACACTCCCAGTGTCAGATTGATTTTCTACCTCTCCACGGTAGTTGTCTTCTGGAAGGTTAGGCGGTAAGGGTTGGTAGCCTTTCGAAGGGATCCCTTGAATCCTACATGATCGGTGAAGACCATTATCGTCTACAGGATCAATTTTGGAGAATAACAACACACGCTGAAAATCTAGGGCCAACTAACGAAAAGAAATGACATACGCTAATAAAATCTAGGAATCAAAACCAAGCAAACAAAATCTTCTCTCGATGATCGTACTAGTTGGTGATGAAATCCAACGTCACGTGATCAAGTCAAGAAGGGGATAGGATATGATGGGATAGTTACAATGGCAACCTGCTTAACGGACTTTCACCTTGGTGCAAGCTTCCATGTAGTAATTGTGGATTTACCCTCCAAGGAGCCTGAGTGATTTTGACTAATGTCTATTCCAGGTACAGTGAGACTTCCCTTCACAGTCACCTTGTGTAAGTACCTAAAGATCGTGGCTACTAAGGACACCAACTCGCAGTCACCCCCTGGGTGGGTATAGTCGACAGTCCGATCCGAATGTATGGGCATGATAACAAGTCTGAAATCAACTCGAGAGGCTCCCACACATAATCGTGGGTATACCCTCAAGTAACTCCCAATATACGATCTGACCACTACAAACAGTTGAACCACGGAGGGATAATCTCTGTAATTCTCCTAGATGCAACCTTGTGCATAATCCCTGTGTGAGAGGGGGATCCTAGAAAGCCTATATGACAATTGGATTTTCTCTCCCTATCGCAAGATGCTAATGTTTGTTTTGAAAAAATTTGGAGAGTTGTACTCACGGCCTAATCCAAAGTACTAGTCCTAGTCTAATGTTGGTGGAAGATTCTAAAAACAAAAATGTTCTAGATAAATTTTAATTAGCGATCATTTTATAGTTGTTCTTTACTCAAGGGTGTATGAAAGTGAAACTGATGGTATTGTGAATTAATTCCCAAAAAAATGCACAAGGAAATGATAAGCAGTCTTGTCTTTCGATGAATTCATATTTAAGGGAAAGAGAGAAAGTTCGTTTCATTATCAAACACTGAGATGCAACATCCTCATACAATTGTTTCTCAATCAAATCCAATGTAATACTAAATTTGTTTAGAAATGCCTTCTAATATCCAAACCAATCACTAAAATATGTCCTTTTGCTTATATGTGAATGATAATTAGATGTAAAAATTCTAATGTCAATCAGACTTCAGGATTAAACAATCAGAAGCAAACCTCACACAAACAAAAATACACTCTCATCGTGAATAAACAAGAAAGACAAAGATAGCGAAATTTGCAAACAAGAACCAAAAACCTCAAACAAAAGAGAAATGTTGGAAAAATGACCTCAAATATCAAATGGAAAGGTTCACAGACCTTTGGATTTGTTCACAAAATCTTTCACTCAGTCAGATAAATGAGAAGAAAACAACAAGGTAACTCTAGGTCATCAAAGACAAAGAGTGACTTCAAGGCAAGGAAATAAAATGTCAAATTTACAAACAAAAGAGGATCAATTCTTAGAAAACACAATTTGGAAGTCCAAGACCAAGATGTACTGAGAGTATGAGACTCTGAGCAAGTGCAAAAAACAAAATCTGAACCCAGAAATTGAAAACCTAGAGGAATTTTCACAAAAAAGGGGGTAGCGCTCTGGTGTAAGGGGCACCAGAGCGCTCCAATGCTATGTGTAAGACCAAAAGGGAGTGTTAATGCTCTGATAGCAAGGGCATGGGAGCGCTAGGCTTCAAAATCTCAGAAAAATGCCTGGAAACTCAAAAGATCAAGCAAATTCAGTCAATCAGATTACATATGATGAAATCAAGAGCTAATCAATAAGATATAAGAATCAAAGAGACAATATGGAGAAGGTCAAATGAGTGGGAAAAGGGCCAAAAAAAATATAGGAAAGGAAACAAAAATCAGAGCTCCTCCTCAGTGGAGTCGCCAATTTCTGCTATAGGTGAATCCTCCTGCGGACAAGTAGATTCCCTCTTGGTCTCTAGACTCATAAGGCCAAGACAGAAAAGTGATTACCATGGAAACTTCCATCCTTTTATATCTAATCAAGCTAATATACGAAGGAGAATTAGAAATATATGTACATTCTTAACGACGTTTGTCCTTGCAAAGTCCAGGCTGAGCTTTGATCCTGAGCTCCCTGATAGGTCCTGTAGAACAAACAAAGATACAATGGACTTCCTATTCTACTGAGATTAGCTCAAATATAGATCTATCTACTGAAGACAAACTCATGTGGAACAAACATAAGTTTGAAAGAAATAGGCCAAGCATTGATATATTGATAAGAACAAGTAAAAGTACTTACAATCCTTTGATGAAGGTGCAATAGCTTCTTCCAGTTCTCCTTGTCCAACCCCTTTGCTCAAGTAACCTACACTGATTATGCTTCAATGGAATCTCACTTATGAGATCATAAGTTTCATATCTTCGATCTTTTCTGTTCATACCACTTATAGGATCATAAGTTTAGTATCAATCTCTAGTCTCTCTTTCACCATGAGGAGGCCTCCTTATATAACCTTGGAGAGGCCCAACCACTTGAGAGATATTTAGGATAAGTTGAGGATATTCTCTAATATCATTCTTTGACCTTCTATTCGAATCCAACCACCTTTAGAAATTGAGGGGATTCTTCCTTGTTTTAGCTCAACAAACCAAAAATCCACTCAAAAAAGGTAGCGCTCCCCCAAAAGGGTACACAGAGCGTTTGAACGCTCCCCCAAAGAGGCCCAGGGAACGTTGGAACTCCCTGACAGTGGGTAGGGGAGCGCTGCCCTCCAAAATCCATTTTTTAGTGGTTTTTCCAGTGGCAAAAGGGTTGTACTCCTGGTCAACTGATTTCTCTTCTTCAAAACTATTCTTTGAGGTGTCTTAAGTGCCCTTATGATGTCGTTAGAGGAACGACATAGGCAATATGGAAGTATGATGTTTGTGACACTTGCGACACTTGTGGTCAAGATGCGACACTTGCGAACATGATGTGACACTTACAACACTTGTAATGATGACACTTGTGACACTATTGAAGTGAGTAATTTTGATGTGTAACAAAAGTCACCTCCAGATTGCGATGGAGGTAATCCCAACACCCATCATATTTTTATGTCACAGGTTGGTTTTAAATAGGTCAAATGTGTGCAGACTCAAGATGATATCGCTTCAACTCAAAAAACTGGATTGGTATGAACCTGTAGGTGAGGTCTTGATTAACTTCAGTCAGTAAGTTGGAGTAAGGGTGAATAGGAGGAAGATTTAGTGATAACGGTGTAGAGGTTCGCTATGAACATCATATTTTCCAGGAGCCGAAGGAGGAAAAACTTAAACACAAGGTCCTCTTGGATTCAAATTTCAAGGAAGATGAAAGAAATCATAAGAGTATTATAATCAAACATTTATCATAATATAGTTACAACAATCCATGTGAATCAATCAAACATGATCTCTCTCAGTATCAGAGGCAAATAAGATGGAGAAGAAGACAACTTTCATTAAACAAGATATCTCGAAAAAAAATACATAACCAAAGAACCAACGTTCTTCATCAAAGTTTACAATACGGGAGTACTGCTCAACCATCACCCCTTGACAAAATATCAAAACTGAGTATATATACTCAAAACTGTTGCAACTACCAGGAATGTGATCAGATCACTGCTTTCAAATCCTTCAGTCGACGCCCACTCTGTCAAGTTGTGTAGACCTCATTATGCCGGACGTGAGCCAGGCATAGTTATGTGCTTTACAGGAAAAATTGCCCATAAGGAAGCTTCAGATCGTAAGTGTGCCTTCACGATAGCTCTCAACCTACTTTCCATTTATGGAGTGAGTTGAATTTTCAACCACCAACTCTCTGTCCATTAACTGATATCTCCTCAGGATCGAGACCATGCCAGGTAACCAAGGGATGACTACTTGTTGCGATTAAATGCGATGCTAAATGAACATACGAACATGGGGCCATTGGTCTGATCAAGATCTGTGGCTGGGACGATTCTACTATTTGAGGTGCAGTCGTTGAAGTTTATTCGTTCACCAATTATGGGATACATAAAACCTTACGTGGATACGACGCCAAATTTGGTGCTTTAAGATCCTTGGACGCAGAGCATAGGATGAGCACCCTGTGACTTTGGCCTTGCTCCAATGTGACCCTAGGCTGTGACCCTACGCAATTGCACGATTGTGGGAGTGACCAATGGCAGTTTGAAAGAAAACCTCTTTTGTCCCCACAATTCACCATGAACCACCACGTGTCCCTTTCTAAAAACAACGGTTCCGATTGCGGCCCGCCCTTGAAATTTTAAAACGTGTGCACCTTCCGACCCCGCAATGGAGCATGACCGTTGATATTATGATCTGAGATGAGGCTTCTTGATCAATGGCCCAACTCTGGTGCTTTAGATAGACGAATCAGATCTTCCCTCTTTGACTCGACAGTCAAGATCCACTTCAGGTCTCCAGGACTTCGAGACTTCGACCACTTTGACACTTTGGCACTTTTAAATGTGAAACATGAGGAATTTCCCAGGGGAAAATTCCTGAAATGAGAGATGGTTTGCTGTGTGTCCCTACTGATGGATGGTCCAGATTAACTTTGGGACTTCGAGACTTTGGGCTTCGGCCCTTCAGAAGTTTTACACACTTCCCACTTCAAACCTCCCAAAGCTTATTTCCATGAACACTTGGATCGGACACCACATGTTCCCTTTAAGATCAACGACTCATGCTCACTTCAGGGATTTGTTCTCTGGCGCTATACTTTGCGTAATTTTGGACTCCCAAATTTTTGTGATCCGCTGATCTGGACTGGCTGATGGATCTCTGTCGTTGAAAGATAAACTTGTGTACCGCTTTTACTTCAAGCCCGAAATGGACTGTTAGGAAAGTTGTTCTTTGTGTTCATGGCTACGGCCTGCACGATAAAGGGTTTGGACAACTGGCTGTGGTTTTGGGAAGACAGAAGGATCAGTGAAAGAGGCCAAAGAGATGAGTGCTCAAACACAAAGGGGAAAACAAAAAATGACTTTACCGACTGAAGGGGAAAAATTAAGACTTGGTCTGCGAAAAGGATAGAGATAGGGAAACATTACAGACTTAGGTAGAAACCATAAACCCACAGGACTCTGACAAGTTCATGTGATAACATTTATCTCCATAGGGGATGGCATGCTCCCCGTGAATTGCCAAGAAGAAGTAGTTCCAGTGCCTTAGTTGTTGGGTTATGGAGTCATGCTTAAAAAACGTTGCGTTGAGGATTACAGGCCGATAATTACTCTAAACAAAAGAAAATACATGGGATCTAGAGGAGATTATTTATGTACAATCCTATACTAACTGATCTTTACAAAGTGCTAGGTGAAAGAAAACTTCCACCATAGCCATTCAAGTAACTTCTTGAATGGAAGCTCTTTTACCCTGTCAGCGACTGATAACAGACAATGCAACCGTGACAGCAGAACGATTACATCCTTCAACTTTCCTCCAATGGCTGAAGTTGAGATAAATCAAGGTGGCTCCAAGGCATGATGGAAATGCAGCTCCATGTACTCGCTGTCAAGCTCATAGAACGAGTGGAAAACTCTAGAAAATTTGTAACACACAACCCGATCTGCTCCACAACTACTCACACATGGCTGAATATCTCTGGTAAGCACAAGTGGATGAGAATTTGATGTAGGATAACTGATCCCAGGTGGTGGCTTCTCACTCACAGGCTCAGGGAAGGATATAAACTGCTCATTTGTCTTCCCCTCTTTATCTCCTTCATAACTCTCCCAAGGATCAGATTCACAATCATAATAAATGAGAACCATGGGAGAGCTCTTCTCTTCATCATATTCGTTGAGATATTCATCGTAAGTTGTTTGTTCTTCGCCAGTATCCAAAATCACTTCTTCGTCATAAGTAGGGCTGCCAAGAACATATGTTTCAAGGACCGAAATATCCTCTGCATCTTCATAGAAGAAGTAAGAATGATATGCCTTCAACTTATCTATTTTTGCAGAAAGTGATTTTACCAGTTCCACCAGCTCACCCAAAGCATATTCTTCATCCTCACAGTCTACATTAGAATCTTCTATATTCTGAACACAGTCATTATATTCCTTACAACAGTTATGTGAAATAAACTCAGAGGAATAAAACTTTTGACAATGCCCATTGAAAGCCGCATGCAACTTCTCCAGGGAGGAGATGCTAGTAGAGGGTAAGGAGTGGTACCAATTGCGAGCATCTCCTGCTAATGAGATCATGAAAATCTTTAATAATCCTCATGATGTATTTCCCATTGATGCATGAGTTCATGAAACTCAAGGAGATGCTGAGCAGGGTTTTCTTCTTTACACTCTCTAAATATGGGCAAATAATCACCCCATTCATTTGGAGTAGGAACAACATTAGGAAAACCAGGAACAAAGGAGAAATTAAAAGGAGCATACCTCCGAGCCAAGATTATTTCCATTTTGAACCAGTGGAGTCGCCAATTGATCCTTTAATCATGGAGTCTCCAGGTGAATGATATGCAGTCTGAATGTGTCTAGTCTTTGTTCACCATCAAAGACCAGATCTGATCGTTGTCAATCTCCCAAGGAACTTTCAAGTTGAGAAAGAAGCTGCTAAAATCCTTCTCAAAAACATTCTATGGGTTAGCTCGGGTGTGCTAGAGGCAGCCAAAACTGAAATAGTGGAGTCGACACAGTGGAGTTGCCAGGTGCAAATGTAATATTCAATGGTTTTGATATTTGATGCACCTTCAAAATCAGAAGCGCATTGTCGTTCTACCCAGGGAAAAGTCTTCAATTAGTTCCCCGAAAATGACGCCATAACTATTAGCACTAGAAGTCACCAACAGATTGCATTGGAGGTAAGCCTAGTACCCATCAGAGTTTTATGTCACAAGTTGGTTTTAAAGAGGTCAAATGGGTGCAGACTCAAGATGTTATCGCTTTAACTCAAAAAACTAGACTGGTATGCACCTGTACGTGAGGTCTTGATTAACTTCAGTCAGTAAGTTGGAGTAAGGGTGAATAGGAGTAATATTTAGTGAGAAAGGTGTAGAGGTCCTCTATGAACATCAGATTTTCCAGCAACCTAAGGAGGAAAAACTTAAACACAAGGTCCTCTTTGTTATCCACATTTTTGGTTATCGAGATGATATTATGATTATGTCATGATAATGGAAGATCAAACTCTTCATTAAGAACTTTTTCCTGAAGAAGGTTACACTTGTCATTTTCTCAAAAAATCATATTTTGAAAATAGTCCG